>CAUYSK010062550.1:0-63639 GCA_963575035.1 Avahi laniger
GTAGGCAGAGAGAAAATGAATGCCACCTGGAAGCAGAGGGGATGCACTCAGAGATGCTGGCGTGGGACAAAAGAGGGTGGGAGCCGAGGTAAGGGGCAGTACAAGGGCAGCCAGGAGAATGGTAGATGAACCTGCTGTGGGCTCAGAAGGAGAGAAGCCTGCTCTGCCACACCAGCCGGAGAGTGAGGACGCTTTCTCCTACACAGGGAACCGACTTCAGCCTGTGCTGAGATACCCTTGTGATTCGGCGCAGACCTGTGTGGCCCTGTGATATTCACTGTCTAATGGGCATCCTGTCAAAGCTCATTAACAGAGACATGCCTGATTTCCAACTTGTGATCATTTGGACACAGACAAAACTCAAGCTGACATATGAGCTTTCAACGAAAACAGAGTTTGTTACACAAATCAAGAGTGTGAAAGGATTAGGGGCAAGAGGGATAATTAACCTACTAGGAGAAAACCAACTGGTTGCAAGAACTTTGAATGACATTAGTTCCTCTCTCTTTGCATCCGAACAGTGTCACTTACAAATGATTACTGCCTCAGCCTGGCTTACGTCCATCAGACCCTCATAACACTTCATTAGTCCCTAATTGGTGTTGCTGCACATGCCTAAAATGTCAATAGTAACCCTCCCTTTCTTTCAAAGTCCAGCTCAGATCACCTCTCCTCCATGAGGACTTCTAGGACTTCTCAGCCCACACAACCTTCCCTAAAGCATCCAGAACATGGGCCACCTATGTGCCACTTACGGGCTACCTTGACCTGTGAGCCCACCTGTCCCATGCCCAGCTCTTACAGCCCTAGCTGGCCTGGAAGTCCTTGGAGACAAAAAGTGAGCCTTATTTGTGACAATATCTACCTGCCAGGTCACCAAGAGCTCTGCGTTGGCTAATTGAAAGGGACAAGTGATTTTCTAGCAAAATCTTCACCACATGGATACTATGAAATATTAGGAAGTAATTAAGAAGAATAAATTGGAGCTATAGATGTGAATTGACTTGGAAAGATACCCATTCACTTTTAGTGAAAAAAATTGATTGTAGGGTTATATACGTTATATGATTCCATTTTTGAAGAAAAAATACTTTCTGGATATTTTATAAACATTGAAATATGTTTGAGTGAGCAGAGAGAAAAGGAAGGAAGGATACATACCAACTGTTACAGTTTGTTTTCTGAGACTGGGGTAATGAGTTTGGAGACGGAAAAAGGAGTTGGCTTTTCCTTTGTGCCTTTTCATTGCTTGGCTTGTTGAATAAATGTGCATTACTTTTCACTTTGAGGGGAAGTCAGTAAGCCTCACAAATAGTGCAAAGCCAAGCTCTGTCAGCATTTGCGGTAACCCAGACTGCATCGCCTCTTCCTCCCAATGCTGAAGACCAAGCTCAAGGTGGGAGGGGCCTCGTAGATCATTTGTTCCTCTCGCCACCCCAAGTGGCATCCACACAATCTCCCTTGGGGGCTTTGTAAGGGATCTTCATAAACTCCATGCCCCCGTACACTTCCACCTTTCAGGTTCCAGTCGTGCTTCTCCTTGAAGTGACCGTGAGTGGGTCTCTGCTTCTCACACCCCAGAGAGCCCTGTCTGAAACAAGGAGACAGCACTGGGGAGCTGAATATTGTCTGTTTTTCCTTCTAAATCCACTCTTCATCCTCCCCAACCCTGCGCGATACCCTTGCGAGGCTGGTATCTACAGACCACATCAATAAGACTCCCTCACTGGGTGCGTTCAGCCAACACGAGGATCCAACGGATAAGAGGGTAGGAGGAGAGAGAAGTCAGGGTCTTCCTCCCCTCAGCTCCACCTAGCCCAGCCACGGGTTGGCAGTAGCTGTGTTACCCGCCTGAAAACCACAACTGCTGTTCGGCAACCTCTGCTGAGCTGTAGCTCTCTCAGAGTGTGGTGTTTCTTTCTGTTCCTAATGTTGAGGTGCTTCACCATCCCTTGCTGGCTCCCTTAATCATCCCTACGCTCTTGTGAACTTTCCCCTTATTAAACTCTCTTCAATACTCCCTCCCTCCCTTTTGTGTGTGCATCTTTTTCCTGCCTGGCCCCCGAGCAGCTTCCCTGCCAGCAAAGGGCCCTGGAGCACTCCAGCAGAGAACAAGGGCTGTCTCCAAGTGCTGCCCCTGCCGTGAGAATCCCCTGCATGCTCGAGATGTGTGCACCCTGGAAATGCCTCTCTCTGGCAGGCCTTCCAGCCTAAACCCAGGGAGGGCTTTAACAGGCACCGAGATGCATCTTGTTTCTCTTACCCACTAGCCACAGAGAAGTGGTAAACAATCCCAGCTTACCCCCTTGCGGTCCATTTGAACAATGGAACCACCACAAGCTGAAAGGAATGGACCCTCCATGCCCCCGCGCAGGCTGAAAACAGTCAGAGGGGTGAAGCCAGCCGCTGCCGCAGCCGAATATCTCCCTAGCAAAGTTCTGCTTCTGCGCCTCTCACCCAGCAGGTGTCAATCAGGCAAGGCACAGGAGAGAGCAAACAGGCCAACTAAAAATACACCCGTTGCAGACTTCGTTAAGGTGCGGGAACATTCTCAGTCCCCGGGGCAATGATGGGACCTCAAGATCTCAAGGGGCCGAAAAGGATTGGCAACCGAAGTGAGACCCGATAGAAAAACAACAGCAATAATGACAAAAATGCATACCCAGTGCAAAAAAAAACCAAAAAACGACTGTTCATTCTCAAATGCCGGGGGATACTAACACCTAATTATTGATCAACCCAAGGAAGAATGAACTACGGCCTCAGAATCAACTTCCTTCAACTGTCTAGAGGTTATCATTAATTACGTGGATGCTATTAATCCCATGAACTCCTGGAGACATGGGAAAGGGGCCCCATCTCGGGTCTGCTCCTAGACACAGCAAGAGGCTCCAGCCCAGCAAGACCTGAAGAGCAGAGATAGATGATAACAGACAAGCAAATTAACCACCACCCCACTAGATCCCTGGCAGCAAGAAAGTGAGGGTGCTGTGGACCCATGTTTAGAACAGCCCAGAGAACAAAGGATAGTTTTCACATCCATGAAGCCAGATATGTTACCTTCATATTAGTGAGAATACTGGCTGTATGTTGTAGAAGTCCAGCTTAAACTGGCTTAAGCAGAAAGGGGACTGATTGGCTCAATTAACTGAAAATTCTGGGGGTAGTTCAGGCATGGCCGGACCTAGGTACTCAATGACATCACCAGGAATCTCTAGCTCTCTGCCTCTTAGATCTGCTTTCCTTGGTGGCCCCCAGTGGTTCCATGCCGACGCCTACTATTAAGCAGCTCCAGAGGAAAATGCATGTTGCTTTCTAAAGAATTCCTGCCCACGTCTCAGAGTTGAATTTCAGTGGCATACCTTGTGTTACCTGCCCGTCTGTCGCTCATTTCTGGGACCAGGAGAATGGAATGCTCTGATTGGTCAGGTCTGGGTCACGTGCTCACCCCTGGGTCTTGGAGGTAGAGAGGTCTGGCACACGGTAGGCGCTCAATAGATCAACGCTGAATGCACGAAGGACTGAATGGAAGGTCCAGAGGTGTGACAGTTCGTGGCACACTGGGGCACTGAGTTGGCTACCGTAGGGAAAAGAACGTGATTGGAAAGCCAAGAATGAGCAGACAGCATCTGGTGTGGTGGCCGTGGGCAAGACACTTCACCGGCTGGACTTCAAGCTACAAGACATGTGGGAAAGCCCAGAAAGTAGCATCTGCCTTCTGCAGTTTCCACTCCAATAGGAGTCATGTGACAACCATGTGAATGTTACGTCACAAGGCAAACGTGATGGGCTCTACAGGGGCAGATGACTTCCACTGTGGGAGGGAGTAGGAAGTCAGAGACCTTTCAGTGGGGGAGTCGGTTATTCTCTTTGGAGGTGGTGGGCAGGACTAGTCTGGACAAGTGAAAACGAGGATGAGCTCTTTAGGCAGAGGGACACTCGGGAAGGCGGGGCAGGGAAGGCGGGTCCTCGGAGGACAGGCCTTGGAGGTGGGGCTATAAATAGGCTCAGGAGTCTCCCAGGGGAGGCTTCTAAGGCAAGGATTTAGAGCTTCGCTCTGTTGGGTGTCAAGTGTTGCCATCTCTTCTTGGACCAGTTCATCTCAGTCGCTAGCCTAGAATTTCTCGGGCATACCTATTCAGATTCACAGTTTTAGGAAATCGATAGGATCTCTCCCTCCTAACAGGCTGCTGCCTAAAAGTTGGCAGTTCCTCTCTGAAGGATGACATCTTCAGACTGCAAATCGACCTCCCTGGCTTTCAACCATTTCCAGCAACAGCGGTGTAGCTCATCTTAAGAAGCCAGGTTTCTCGGCATGCGTGATAAATTCAACTTTAAACTGATTATCGAAATCTACAAGCTGTTAATCCAGTGGCTGCCGGAGAAGCCTTGTTCTCTCCTCTGTTTAATCTTCAATTGCAATGACGGAATCCATGTGTTCTCTCAGCAGCTCTCAGTAGCCCGCACTGTGCCTGCCCTATACGCCCCCTGCAGGCGTTCCACCCAGCACATACGTGCACATATCTCTTTTTCTGTCTCTGTCTCTGAGGCTGATACTGAAATATCTGAAATTACTGCTCAAAGCAAGTGAGAAAGTCACTTGACGGGGTAAATCCTGTTCAAAGGAAATGTGTGGGTTCTTAAGGACTGTTAGCAGAGTTTGCCCACCTTGCGGGGGAGGGGCCCCGGGCCCAGGCAACGGTTTGGTTTGATGAGCGACCTTGGCTGCACCTGTGAGTTGGGCCCCTCGGCAGTGGGAACCTTGTCAACGGCTTTTTTGGGGTAACCTTGGAGCATCCCTTGAGTTGGTGTCACCCTCTCCTCCAATGAGCAGACTACTGCCCGCCTGGGGCTCCCAGATGCCAGGGCTGGGCATTCGCCTGGCCGAGTCGGAGCCGCCTCCCTGTCCCCACATCAGATGAACCACAAGCACAGCACACCCAGGGCCCCTCGTCATCTTCATCACTGCCGTTCTGTCTGTCCCTTACTCGCAGCCAGCAAGGAGGCCTGGAACGGCACCTGGGGTCTTACCCCGGTGGTCCCCCTCCCGTCCCCAGGCTTCTCTGCCTCCCTCTTCACATGCCTCTGGATCCAGCCCTCTGCACTGTCCTCTGTTCCCCCGAGTCTCCCCTCTCTTTCTCATCTCTATGGCTTTGCTCCGTCTGACTCTTCCACCGCCCGCAGCCATCCACTCTGACAAATAGCCAACTCTCAAAATCCTGCCTTACCTTCACACTCAAATGCCGCTCTCCCACAGGTTTCTAAGCTCACGTGGGTTCCTTCCTCTGAATTCCTGTGGCACCGTTTGTACGTTTATGGACATTCATACTATTCTGTTTTGTGTTATAAGAACATGGCATAGAATCTAAGAGTGTAGACTTTTGCTGTGTGACCCTGGAAAAATGACTTAACCTCTCTGTGCCCTGATTTCTTAATTCATAAAATAAGAATCGTATTCCATCCTCAAAGAGTTGTTGAGAAAAATAAATGGGCCAATATCTTAGAGCATGTGTGGCAAGATCTGACATAAATTAACTGTTTAAAAATTGCCAGTTGTATTATAAGTGTTAGGGTAGTTGTTATTATAATTATTTTATTTTCCCTATGATGCTGTGAGTTCCTTCAGGACAGGACAGTGTCTTGTTCATACTTTAATCTCTCTCATTGCTCAAGACGTTGCTGCACATGGCACGTACTTATCAGCTGAACAATCGAGCAAAAGAACCAACTGTATAGTCCTGTCCTTCTTGCTTATATTAATTAATATTTTAATCTCTTTTCCTATTGCCTCCTCTTTACACACACACACACACAGAGGCTGGCCATATCAGACACCTTGGTTATACAGAGAGGGCAGGAATAAGCCTCCTTAGAGGCTGGCAAAGGCTACTTTTCTGTGTATAATACATATATGCTACACACACTGCTACAACGGGTTCTTCTCATCCATTAATCTATTTCACTTATTTAGTCAGTCAACAAACCTTTG
Source organism: Avahi laniger (assembly GCA_963575035.1). Classification (NCBI taxonomy): domain Eukaryota; kingdom Metazoa; phylum Chordata; class Mammalia; order Primates; family Indriidae; genus Avahi; species Avahi laniger. The sequence continues at coordinate 5,990 of CAUYSK010062550.1, forward strand.
CTTAGCACTTATTCTGTGCCAGCCACTGGACTAAGTGCCAAGCTAAGAGAGGCATAGTATTTCCCCCAAGGAGCTTGAATCTCATAGAAGAAAAAGACCTTCATGAATATTAACTCAACTGTAAAGTTACAAGAATGACATAGACCACCAGGGTGGCATTTAGTAGGAGGGACTGACCTAGCTGGGGAGGGCAGGCCAGCCACAAAGCGCAGCTCCAGGGGCCTTCATTCACAGCATTGTCGGGGTGCTCGGGAGAAACAGAACCAATAGGCTGGAGAGAGAGTCAAGTAAGGATTTATTGTGGGAAGAGCCTAAGAAGTCACACCATCTGCTGCCTGCAAGTTGGAGAACGAGGAAAGCCAGTGGTGTCATTTAGCCCGTGTCCAAAGGACTGAGAACCAGGAGAGCGCGGATGTCTGAGGGCAGGAGAAGATGAATGAATGTCCCAGCTCCAGAGCAAAGAACAAACCCTTCCTCTGCACTTTTGTTCTATCCAGGCCTTCAACGGATTGAGTGATGCCTGCCCACATTGGTTAGGGTGGATCTTCTTTACTCCGTCCACTTACCCAAACGCCAATCACTTTCAGAAACATCCTCATAGACACACCCAGGTATCCTGTTTTATCAGCTACCTGGGGACCCCTTAGCCCAGCTTCGTTGACACATAAAGTAAACATCACAGCTTCCCTTGGGGGTATCCTAGGCTGAGACCAACAAAATGAGTAGAATTCAGCCAGGAGAAGAGGCAGAAGAGAATATTCCAGGCAGAGAGGACAGCCTGTGCCGTGGCCGTGTAGCAGGAGGAAACAAGGTGCCCACAGGACCAAGCTGAGAACCAAATCAGGAACTCAATCCCATTTACAACAGCTGCACAAAAGTTAAAATACCTGGGAATATATTTAACAACCAAGGAGGTGGAAGATCTATAAAAAGAAAGCTACAAATCACTGATGAGAGAAATCACAGATGACACAAACAAATGGAAAAATATCCCACACTCCAGAACCCCACAATTCTTCCTGTGGATCAGAAGAATCAATATTGTTAAAATGTTCATACTGCCCAAAGCAATCTAGAGATTCAATTCAATTCCTATCAAAATACCAACATCATTTTTCACATAATTAGAAAAAACAATTCTAAAATTCATATGGAACCAAAATGAACCCTAACAACCAAAGCAATCCTAAACAAATAGAACAAAACTGGAGACATCACATCTCCTGATTTCAAATGATACTACAAGGCTCTAGTAACAAAAATCACATGGTACTGTCATAAAAGTACTCATAGATAAATGTAACAGAATAGAGAACCCAGAAATAAAACCATGTACCTACAACCAACTGATCTTTGACAAGCCAGACAAAAACAAACACCAAGGAAGGTACACACTGTTCAATAAATGGTGCTGGGAAAAATTGGATAGCCATATTCAGAAGAATGAAACTGTATCCCGCTCTCTCACCATAAACAAAAATTAATTCAAGATGGATTAAAGACTTAAATATAAGACCTGAAACCATGAAAATCCTAGAAGAAAACCTAGGAAATACTATTCTAGACATTGGCCTAGGCAAAGAATTTATGACTAAGACCTCAGAAGCAAGTGCAACAAAAACAAAAATAAACAAATGGAATGTATCTAAACTAAAGCTTCTACACAGCAAAAGAAATAATCAAAAGAGTAAATAGAAAACCTACAGAATGGGAAAAAATTATTCACAAACTATGTATCCAACAAAGGACTGATACCTAGAATCTACACAGAACTCAAGGAACTCAGCAAGAAAATAACAAACAACCCCGTTAAAAAGTGGGCAAATGACATGGACAGGCATTTTTCAAAAGAAGATATACAAATGGGCAACAAACATAAAATAAAGCTCAACATTACTAATCATCAGAGAATTACAAATTAAAACCACAATGAGATACCATCTTACTCCAATTAGAATGGTCATTATTAAAAAGTCAAAAAACAATAGATGTTGGCACGGATGCAGTGGAGAGGAAACACTTACACACTGTGGGTGGAAATGTAAATTAGTACAACCTCTATGGAGATCAGTATGAAGAGTTCTCAAAGAACTAAAAGTAGATCTACCATTCGATCCTGCTTATACCCAAAGGAAATAAAATCTTTCTATCAAAAAGATACCTGCACTCATATGTTTATTGCAGCACAGTTCACAATTGAAAAGATACGGACACAACCTAAGTGCCCATCCACTGATGAGTGGATAAAGAAAATGTGGTATATATATACCATGCAGTACTATTCAGCCGTAAGAAATAATGTCTTTTGCAGCAACTTGGATGGAACTGGAAGCCATTATCCTAAGTGAAGTAACTCAGGAACAGATAAATAAATGCCAAAAAACAATAGATGTTGGCACGGATGCAGTGGAAAGGAAACACTTATACACAGTTGGTGTATAAGTAACTCAGGAACAGACAAATGCTACATTTTCACATATAAATGGGAGCTAAACTATGGCTACATAAGGACCCACAGAGTCTACAAGGGACATTAGAGACTCAAAAGTGGGGAGGGTAGGGGTTGAGGAATGAAAAATTACCTATAGAGTCCAATGTACACTATTTGGGTCATGGGTACATCAAAAGCCCAAACTTTACCACAATATATACATGTAACAGAATTCAACTTGTACCCCATAATTTCATTAAAATTGAAAAGAAAGGGAGAAATTTTTTTAAGAAAAAAGCCTATTTAATTTTGGTGAACCCAGCATTTTACAAAATAATTCGGCTATGAAACCTTTTCCCCTCCAAACACTATTAATAATTTCCTTTTTCTGAAACACAGTTATAAAGCAGTACATTCCAGTGATAGTACTGATGATTTTATTGTTGTTTTTATTCTTGTTTTGAAAAGTAGAAACAGCTGAAATGCACAGTAGGTGTAGTGTTTGGGACCCATAAGATTAAAGTTTAATGCATTCACAAAGAAGGCTGGGAATGACTGTCTTTATTCTGGTGGCCAAGTGCCCAGATAAAAAATCAGACATTCTACAAAGGACATGAAAAAATATATATTGAAGAACAACCAGTAGCCTCTGCCAAGGGTAACAAGAAGTTTAATTAGACAGTACAGGTATACTCGCCAAGCATGGGTGACCACGAAGAGATCAGACTCGTCCTGGAGAGTGGCAGAGGAAAGGATCCCTTGACAAGATAGATTATCCAGAGAAAAGTCTTTCCTAGGATCCTGGTTTCACAGATGGGGAAGATGCATCCCCGTGGAGGCTGTGTGACAGCTCAGAGGTGGCAGAGCTGAGATCCAAACCCAGGGCTGTCTGGATGTGGAGCTCTATTACCTCAGTTGCCTGATGGAGAAAAGGGAAGGTAGGACAACCTTAGCCTGGAGCAAAGAGCCTCCAGAGCCTTCAAAGGCCTTGCTTTACTTGCATGATTTTCTGGAGCAGGGGCTCTAGAAAGGACCTTCAGGTGCTGAGGACCCCACCATGCCCTCCTTTCTGGGTTAAGGCATAGCCCTGCACAGGCCTCTGAGAGGGAAAGACATTAAATACCCATCAACATCAGTGTTTCTAAGTATTTGGACACCTTTTTCATCTACTTCCTTGATGGAGAAGGTGGGGGAGATGTGGGTGGGGAGGGCGAAGAACCTAGAAATGAAATCATCCCATGGAGTGGAGGGGGAGAATTGGCCTAGAAAGGGAAGCTGATCCCTAGGGGCAGCTCTCCTCCTGGGAGTGGGGTGAGACTGGGCTGCTTGCTTATCTTTGTCGAATTTGATCCATTTGTTTTCCTCAATACTGGGTCTGTCTTCACGGAGATGATGCCTGGAGTAAATTCTCAGCCAGGTTCAAAACATATTACTAGGTGATGTCTGCTTACACCACTCGATCCATCAATGGCCTGGAGGTTATTGCAGACTGATGACATCCAGAGACCCATACGTGACCCTGAAGGAAGGGAGGGGGCATGACACGGAAGAGGTGTTTCTTGCCTTAAGAGAGTGCCTACCACATTGGAAAGACGTAATTAGCCCCCACGAACCTCCCAGATGACAATGAAATTGTAGCCAAGGACATGTGCCAGTTGTCTTAAGAAAAGTTCCCAGAAATGGACACAAGACACCTCTGCTTACGTCACCTCTGCCAGGTATGAATGCATCCACTTTGAGCTGGGTCAGCCCAGCTGGTGCCGGGGTTGGGGATGGTTGGTCCAAGAAGTTTTCATAAAACACCTAGGCTGGGCAAGGGTTTGCATGTGTGTGTGCGTGCGTGTGTGAGTGAGCATGCATCTTCAGGCTGGCCTTTGGCCAAAGTGTTCAGTGGCTGATTTGTCCCCTTAGGCACCTTCCCCCCTGCACCACCTGCCTCTCTGCCCTCCCCTCTCTACTTCCTGCCCACAACACACATGGGAACCTGTCGCCCCTCCTGCCCCAGTGAGAGCCCACTTATGGGTTTTTTAAATTGACAAATAAAAACTATACACGTATAGTGTACAACATGATGCTTGGATATATGTACACATTGTGAAAGGGCTAACTCAAGTTAACTAGCATATGTATTACCTCAAGTACTTATCCTTTTTTTGTAGTGAGAACACTTAAAATCTACTCTCTTAGCAATTTTCAAATACACAACACACTGTTCTTAACTGCAGTCACCATGATATGCAATGGATCTCTTGAACACATTCCTCCTGTCTAACCAAAATTTTGTGTCCTTTGGTCAGCATGTCCCCAACCCCTCCACCCCAGCCTTGCTACATGATTGTGGAATCTAAATCCAAATCTTACTTGTGGAATCTAAAAAAATCAAACTCATAGAGACAGAAAGATAGCCAATGTATTACGATTAAAGGCATGACCCCTTACCAGGAGAATTTGCCTCTGCATTTTGAAAAGGGCACTGCTTAACCATTAGACTGGATCTCTAATGGAGAGTGAGGTGGACAAGGGATGGGTTTTCCAACAGCTTTTAAAAGTCTCTAAGTCATGTGCAGGGCTGGGCAAATCATGTGCATTATCTCCATCAGCCTTCATAACAATTCTGCAAAAGATGCATTCCCCAGCCTCATGTATCAAAAAGGGACACTGAGGCACTGAGCTAGGAATAGGGCTTGCCTAAGGTAACCCAGTAGTGGAGCAGTGTCTGTTTTCACTACCCTGTGCCTCAATGGGAACAAAATATCAGGGTGGGGATGATAAGGGTAGACATGCTCCTCAGAGACCCTCCAGATGCAGCACCCCTCCTCCGGCTGGGCTGGCCCCACATCTAACAGCCCCAAGTCCTTCCAGAGCCCTTTCTTACACCTCCCACCGACACCAGCCTAATCCTTCCCTGTGTTCTCTTTTCCCTCTCTGATTTCTCCTTGGTCCTCCCTCCCTCTCTTCTCTCCTCTTTCACTTTGGGAAGTAATTAACAAGGTGGGATTATTCTGCCCTTGCATTCACACCTCCCAGAAGGAGGCAGCTGGTTTGGGGCCATCCCTAAGCAGTTTTTAAGAAAGCAATCTAAGATGAATAGAATGTACTTCCCCCGCCTCAGATTTTAGCAACAGAGTCATTTCTCCGGGAAATAATGATAATGAAAAATTGCCTCCAATTATTCAAAGGCTGTTTCCATGAATAATTCAGGAGCAATGGAGCTGGGCCTCCTCACCTGCTTGTCACAGCACTCCTCCTCCATCCCACCCCCTCCCTCGCTCCTGAGGTGCTTCTTAACTCCCCAGAAATGACTGTAACTCTGGCACTGAGGCACCTACAGACTCTATCCCTTGGAAACGCCAGGTAAGATAACCACCAGTGTTTGCAGAACCCACGCATGCCCCCGACACTGGGCTGAGCAGGTTGTGCGCATTCCTCATTTAATCCCACCGCAATCTTTCGAGCTAGGATCTGGCATTACCCACATTTTACAGACGAGGAAGCAGAGGTTCAGAGAGGATAAGATATTTGCCCAAGGTCATATACCTAGAAGTGATAGAGCAAGGATTCAAGCTCAGGACATGCCAGAGCCTTCCTACAGCAGCAATCTACGGCTGACATCCACGTATGCAGAGGGACCAGGCTCGTTTCCTGAACTGCATTGCCGATGACCTCTCTTCTTGTCCCCACTCTCAGTTTTGAAGCAGGGTAGCTCTTTTGGTTCATTCCAGTATTTTAAGGTTTGCATAGAATAATTTCTCTTCCTGAGATGTTACTGGACTCTCCCATTTTACAGCTCTGACTTCTTGCAAGATCTATTGGTGGGTGAAAACTTGGGGAACCTCCAGATTGCCTTATCTCACGTCCAGCTCCTCCGAGGAAACTTTTACAAAGTTTTATATGGAGGTCAAAGCAGCATCAGCACCCACAATCCCCTGCCTCATCTTCCTGTCACCATAACAACCTATGTCCCATCAGAATGAGCAGGAGAACTGGGAGGAGCAGCTTGAGAAGAGGACTTTGAGCTCTGGACCTACGATGTTTGTACTTGGGTCTGCTCTGACTGCTTACCTGTTCCTGTGGGATCGATACCTTGGACCCTGCTACACCCTCAGCACAGGTCCCTGTGAGGGACCAAAGCCTGGCGCCAAACAGGGGAATAGAAAGATGGCACGGTTGACTCTGTCTGAACTAATCATGGAGAGGCTGTAATCAGCTCCAAGACAGAGACAGCCATTGCACTCCTGGCATCCACTGCCCCTTCTTCCTTAGAAGCAGAACCCTAGACTCCTCTGACACACCGTCCCCAGGAACACAGACTGCATTTCCTGGCCTCCCTTCGCAGCTGGGTTCTGACCACATGAAATGTAAGAAGAAGTATGGTGAGAAACTTCCAGTAACCCTTCTATTAAACAGGGTGGGGGTAGGTTCTCCTTTTTCTTCCCATCTTCTCATGTGCTTCCAGGTACTTGGATATGATAACAGGAGAGGACCAGAGCTTCTGCCACACCAGCAGGAGGGGGTCCCTGACATCACTCGCCTCTTGCCCTCCTAGCACCTGCTGGCCCCTCCCATTGGCCAGACCCACCTGGAGGACAGAGTGATCCTTAGTGGTTGGCCTCTGGGTGCTCCAAGCAGGGCAGAGAGGAAAGAGGATGGATTTGGAAAAGCAGATGGAGAATAACTAGCACAGCCACTAACTTACAAGCAGCTGGTCCTCACAGCTGAGGCAATTCTCCATGCACACCCACAGCACAAAGGGCATGTAGAATGCCCCCTGATCTCCTGTTTTACAGGTAAGGAAATGAACATGCTGCCCCAGCAATGATGCCAGCCTGGGGGCTCAGATAGTGGATCCCCAACCAAGGCAGCCATGATTCCAGAAGACCGGTTGCCCGCATCCTCCACAGGCAGAATCTAAATAGCTCCTCCCCTCCCCCCTTTAAACCCACCTCAGCACTCCCAGCCTAAGACATGAGCCAGGAACCAATCTGCATACAGACCATTGTGAGTACTTGTTGATTCTTTTTGTTATTGTTATTGTCATCTTCAATTTTTTATTGTGGTAAAATACACGTAACAAAGTTTACCATTTTCCCATGGTTAAGTGTACCATTCAGAGCAGTAAGTATACTCACATTATTGTGCAGCCACCATTACCATTCATCTCCAGAGCTTTTTCATTGCCCAAACTGAAATTCTGTACCCATTACACAAGCACCTCTCGTTTTCTCCTCCCCCTAGCCCCTAGCAACCACCATTCTACTGTCTGTCTCTATGGGCCTGGATACTCTGGGTACCCCATGTAAGTGGAATCATGCAGTATTTGTCCTTTGTGTTTGGCTTATGTCACTTAGCGTAGTGTCTTCAAGGTTTACCCATGTTGTAGCATGTGTCAGATCTTTTGCAAAGCTAATATTTCATCATCTGCACATACCACATTTTATCCACTCATCCATTGTTGGGCATGAAGGTCTTGTTGGCTGCCTTGTTGAAGAGTTTTGGCTTTATTAGGGAGGTGATGGGAGCTCCTGAAAGTCATTGAGCAGGGGATGTCATAATCAGGGTTTATTTTAAGATAATTAAAGCAACAATGGTGCAAAGAATAGATTAGGAGGGAAGAGGCAGGAAGACAAGTTGAGAAGCCATTGCAACTTTGATATGCACCATATTATGTACCTTAAAAGCAATGCTCAGGATAGGGCAGGTCTGTGTTTGGGACTCTGATAGGTGACCACTGTGCAGGGTACCCTGTAGACCATGGGCTTATCCTCTCCAAGCTGGGGCAACCCAATGTGTGTTGCCTCCCCAAGACTCTCTCAGTCTACATGGGCTGTAGACACCAAGTCAAGTGTCAGTTGGCCTTCAGCGGGGCCCACTGTGGCAGTAGTGAAATGACCCTATTTCAAAGGCTGAGGATAGGCCAGCTGGGCCAGGCCCAGACAGAGGCCATGGCAGAAGCACAGCGTGCTCCGGCAGGAAGAGCTCAGGGGAGGCCAAGTCAGGATCTCTTCCGGCCTCCAGAGCCTGGGAGCCGCCCAGCCTTCACCCTCCTCAAGTGCCAGCAAAGTGAGCAGGATCATATGGGCAGGCGACGTCACTTGGAACCATGCAGAGCTGAGAGTTTCTGCACTTCCATGCTTTAAGAGAGGTCCCCACACTTCCCAACAACAGTACAGTGGGGCAGAAATAAGAGAAACTGAGCAATAGCCCAGATTAGGCAACATAAGGTACTTGTTTCCACTGATCAGAACGCCAGGTCTGTTATAGCTAAAACGGAAAAGTTACATGTTCTGTACCGGAGAAGGAAAGGCTCTTACGTTAGCTTCTGTCCCCTGTACTTGGAATAGGACTCCACCTTCAGTGCCTTGCATGGGCAGCTCAGCATCCCTGGACACACAAGTCAGGGAGGTAGGTCCAGACCCACGCCTTGAGACTGTGAAAATATGGCTGGGAACTGAGGAGGAATGAAATGGTGCAGGGCTGGGGAACAGGGCCACCATGCCCACCACTACAGGTCGCTCACTGCACAAGGGCACCTGGCAGACGCAGCCAGCACCTTTCCCCAGCGTGCACAAATGCTCCATATGGAGTAACTACAGCCTTGGTAAAACAGAGGCTTTGAGTGGCAAGGTGGGGTTTTAGAAATCACCTTCTGGTCCTGACGTCCCAAAGGCAAATACCTCTATTATCTGCTCTCATAGCCCCATGTTGCATCTGTCACAGACACAAATTTACATTTATTTGCAGGAATATTTATCAATGTCTGTTTTCCCTCTGCATTGTAATCTCCATGAAAACGGAGGGCCCAGGGGCTGCTTTGGTGCCTGACAGTGCTTGGCACAGAGTGGATGCTAAGTGAAAACCACCCTCCCAGCTGTGGGCTGCCACAAGGCCCCACAGGATGACTTTCAGATCCCAATCTCTATCCCCAGCACTGGGCTCCAGTTCCATGGTGAACTGCTGTGGCTTAGGCGTGGCGGAGAAGTTTGGCCCAGAGAAGGAACACCGCCCTCTCACCTGACCATCCTCGTGCTCCTGCATCTCCATATTTTGAAGAGTGTGTGAAAACTCTCCAGCCACAGGTGAGAGTGGAACCCCAATTAGGCTCCCCTCCTCTTGTGCTCCATCCCTTATACCAACAGCAATGCCATAAGCTGGCCAGGGAACCCCGTGACAGAATGATGGAAAAGTCCAATTTTCTAAAAGCCATCTAAGTCAGACTCTTTGTCTGAAATCCATACACCCTGGTGCACACACACGCAGACATTATTTCAGGCTGCAGAGTTACTCACAGAAGTCAGCAACGGCAAACAATACCTTTTGTAACAATGGGGGAGAAAACACTGCTTTTCAAAGAAGCCTAATTTCTTTTTTCCTCCCACAAAACTCATCATCCTTCAGGTTTTAACAGCAACAAGCTTGGCTTATAGAGGAAGCTCTTTGGGAAAATGTTTACATCCATTTGAGGAATAACCAACCACTTCAAGTCACTCCTCAATATTTCATTCTTTCTAAGATGTCCACATCGACCCTTAAAGACAGCAAATGTCACAAAGCCATCTGTGTTTTTCAGCCTACATTTTGGGTTAGCAATTGTATTAATGCTGTATAACAAACAGCCTCCAAATCTCAGTGGCATCCAACAATAAGCATTCATTTTTCACTCTCAGGCTTATAGGTTGGCTGGGGGGCTCTGCTCTGTGTGTTTCTCATCCTCCTCCTGAGGACAAGGGGAGTCAGGTGACAGTCAAGCCCAGAGGCAAGTCAACTTCACAAACATATTCTAAGCCTCTGCCTGTGCCACATCTGCGAGCATCCCATTGGCCAAAGCAAGTCCAATGGCCAAACCCAAAGTCAGAGGGCAGGGAAGTAGAATCCACGTTTGTGAGAAGATCTACAAGGTAGGACAGTGGGCCGTGGATAGAGAGAAGAGGACCCATCTCCTGCAGCAGGTGAGCTATTTGCTGTCCACCATGCCCCATACTTGCTGAGTTTCCACTACACTCAAGGCACTATGGGACACCGCATTGAATTAAATCCAGTCTCCACCCTCAAGGAACTTACAGTCCAATAAAGAAAACAAATGAGTCCATTAAAAGGTGACATTTGAATGTGAAGAAAGATCTTGGGAATTGGGGAATGACACATTCTGTCTATGAGCGTTAAGGAATACTTTGCAGGGAGGGAACATCCCAGATACAAGAATGATTTTGGTAGGGAAAAAAAGGATTCTTAGCTCACCAGCCAAGAGCAAGAAATCCAAGATCAATGATGATGATGGTTAACATTGTGTCTTTGACATCGTAAACTGCTTTAATCACACTGGATAATAAGGATCCAGAGGATGCCAGATTCCCTGAATGATAGGGTTGAAGAGGATTCAAGATGTTACCTAATCCAAGCCCATGTCAGGATCCCCGAACTTTGCTGTAGAGCCCTAGAGACACACAAAGAAAGCACTCACACCCCTAATCCCAGCGCTTTTTGAGGCCAAGTCAAGAGGATTGCTTGAAGCCAGGAGTTCAAGACTAGCCAGGACAACATAGAAAGACCCCTTCCCTACAAAAAATTTAAAAATTAACTGGGTGTGGTAGCACACACCTGTCTTCCCACCTACTCGGGAGGCTGAGCCAGGAGGATCACTTGAGCCCAGGAGTTCAAGGTTGCAGTGAGCTAGGATTGTGCCACTGCATTCTAGCCTGGGTGACAGTCTCTGTCTCTAAACAAACAAAAAAACAAAAAAACAAGAAACATTTAATAAAATGTAAGAGCCTTTTTAGAAATACCTATACCAGAATAAATGAGAAATATTTTCACGAGTGGTAGTACCTGGCTTGATTATGGGAAGTCAGCAGGACCAGTTAGTAACAGCAAAGAGACACAAAACAAGGAGAGCACTAATGTAGCAGCGTCAAGGACAACGGAAACACTGAGCAGTGTCTCAGGGTCAGGGTCTACACTCTGCCCCTTTCCCTGGAGGAGAATCCAAATTCTCTGTGCAAGTGTCTGCAGTGGAATTTCTCTGGAGGCTCCCAGGTTCCAAAGGATTGAAGTAAACCCCGATTATCTTCCCAGAACTCGGAAATTGGGAGCAAAATCACCTCTTCAGAGCCATTTGTTCTCAGTCCCAGTGGGGAAACCAAGGCAGGACAGTAGACCCTTCTCTCACTGGTTATCAGACCTCAAGGGCAGTACTCAAGGGCATCTAGAGGTTAACGTGGCACAGAAATTCTCAGTGTGAATTCCGGGAATGGTCATCGTGTCTGTAAACACCCTGAAATGATATGCAACATGTGTTTCACGAGTGTAATTTTGGAGTAAGAATTCATAGTTTTCATTATATTTATATCCTCAACAGAATTATGAACAAATTTTAAAATGTGGCCCACTCATTCCTTCATTCATCTATTCAATGTGTCCACAAACACTTACTGATGCCGACAATTTGCAGACCACGTGCCCAGCATGGGGGGCACAGGGAGGATGAGACAGCAGCCCCGTCTTTGGTAGGACAATCTGTACGTCATCTTCCTCTTCCAAGGGCCCTGTTAGATAGGTTGGCGGAACCTGAAACCCTTTTAAACTGCATGTCCACCTGGCCACCCAACATTATTCCTCGTGATTCCAAATCCTCTCCCCTCTACACTGCACCCTCCCTGAATCCCTTCCTGTTTTCAACTAATATCTAAGAAGCACCCGCTTTGTGCCTGGCCCTGGGCTGCGAATCTTGCTGAAACGTTGGAGCCACACTTTGAACTGAGCCGATTCTGACGCAATTCATCTCTATGGCAAAAAACAGAAAAGTGTGAAGTCCCCCATCTTGTCTTCTCTTCCCTTTCGCCCCACCCTACCCTGCCCCACTCAGGGAAGGCTTTGTTTTTTCCTTGAAGAAGTCATGGTGACAACCTCCCCTGTGTTGGTGGTTTATGGGAGAAGAACGTTCGAGAATTGCCATGGTTACAAGCCCCCTTCTGCCTCCATCTGAGGACCAGAGGGAGCTGGCGGAGAGCACCAAGCAACAGCTCCTGGTGCCGCTCAGCCCAGAATCATCATTAAAAAAAAATGTTTACATCAGAGGAGAAATTGCTTCTCAGATAGCAAAGGGAAAACGCTGGGTTTGATGAGATTGTTACACAGAGTCTTGGCTGGATTGTTTCTCCTTGTTCCCCCTCCCCCTGCCCCATTATTATTTAAGGTTGTGTTAAATCAGGCAAAGGGAGCAGACGACAAAATGCAACTTGGTGTTGGCAGCTCTGGCCAGACGCCCAGGCTCGGTGCCGGCCCCACATCCCGTCCTCTTCAATCTGCAGCGGCAGCAGCGGCGGAGGTGGCAGCAGCCACCAGGATCAGCCCTGCCTGCAGACCAGCCCCGAGCTGACAAAATCGACCTGCTCCACCTCCCCGGGGACCGATGGGTGCAGGCAGACCATTCCAATTCTGAAACAGAGCCAGACCAGGCTAGGACCTGGCACCCGCAGTCCTGATCCAGCCCTGCTTCGTACATGTCCTTGGGCAGGTGGGTCTCTTTGCCTCTCTGAACTATGATTTCTCTTTCTTTAAAACAGCGGCATAGGTGAGCATCCTGAAAGCAAAGCAGTGCAATGCCATTCTGAGGATCAGCCTGCCGGGGTTCTAATCCCGTCTCTACCACTTTCTAGTCGTATAACCCTGGGCACCCTGGGCAAGGTGCTTCATCTCTCTGTGCCTCAGTTTCCTCACCTGACAAAAGGAATGATGGCGACAGCATTTACAGCACGGAGTTGCTATGAGGACACTCGCAGTCACTCAGAGGCAGGCGTGGCCCTAGCGGATGTTCAATAAATGGATGCTGTCATCTCTACGGCTGTGACATGTTAGGAGTGTCTCCATTCTTTCAGAAAGCCCAGAAATTAACGCTTCCTTCGATAAGGAGTGTTGTTTGGACTCCCAGAAGGCGGAAGAGGCTGTTGGCGTGATGATAGGGTAACGATGACCTCTTCTTTCTCCTCTCTTCTTCCTCCCAGCCCCTCTGAATGGATGCGTGGACACGGTGTTGCCATGCCGCATTCCAAAGGTCTCAACCTGAAGAGACCTGCTTCGGGGAGACCGTGCTGCTGCGGTAGGGGTCAGTGGCCCTGAGGGGCCGAAGGGGCCTCCCTGCAGTCAGTCGCCACTGGCAGGAGGCCTGGATTTCTTCACTCCAAGCACCTAGAAGCAGAGATGTCTTTGGGGGCGTTCTTTGAACAGGTGAACCAGGAGCCAGGAGAAGGATCCCCATGGGGAAGCCACAGCTAAGAAGAGTGAGCCAGACCACGTGTGTGGACGGCAATGGTCGCCTCCCTCTGTGTCACTCAGCACTGAGCGCCATGCCCGCCTCATGCCCTGCAGTCCCACACTGGCCACCTAAGGCACACACTGTTGCGCTCCCCATTGTGCACATGAAGAAACGACGGTGTGGCCTCTTGCCCAAGCTCCTACGGCATCCACGTGGCCGAGACTGGCTTTGACCAGGGATAGTAGGGTCCTCTCTGCCCAGTTGCTAAACACAAGGCCCTCTGGGAAGAGGATTGTGGTCCTTGTACAAAGTACCTCTGACCCCAGAGGGCCAGCACCAGACCCTCTGTCCCTTCTCATCACTACTCAGTCCTCTGTTGTCTTATTGTTATTTCTGAGATCTTAGGAGGGTCTTCAAAATCCAGCCTTGCCTACGCCATGTGGAAACTCGGAAGGGAAATTTGGAAAGACCACTGCCTGCCAGGCCCAGCGGCCAACCCCACACCGAGACACCTCACCAGAGCTGGTCTTGGAACTTGGAAGAACCAAGCTTTAGTTCTTCCAAGATAGAAGGATTCTTCGCACGAGCCTGTGGGTGTACTAACAAGTTTGACTAATCGGTTTAACCAGCACGGGGCCGGGCTGCAGGGGCACGCAGAGGGGTGCACGGCAGTCAGGGCGCTCACTACCCGCCGTTCACTTTGGCGCCTCCTGCTCTGTGCCAGGTGCCGTCTCGGGTGCTTTACGTGCATCGTGGTGCTTGATCCTCACAACCACAGGAGGAGATAAAGATGAGCTATTCCCATCACACAGACAGAAAAGGAGCCTCTCCAAGCTTCCAAAGCAGAAAGTGACACAGTCAGGATTTAAACTCTGGGTTGTCCAGATCCAGAATCCAAAGTCCTTTCTCTATTCCCACAGGACCCGTCCTCAAGGCTGACCGTGAGAAGAACCGTCACAAAAGCACCAGGCAGGTCTTTCTGGCCCCAAAGCCCATGCTGTTAGCCATCAGAATCAGTCCCTCTCTTCAAGGAAGTCCGACCTAGGTGGAGGGACAGGGCAGCCAACAAAACAGCCAAGCAGCACTCCCTGGGGTCCCTAAGGGAGGGTGAAGGCAGGAGGTGGACAGAAGCCTACAGAGGAGACATCCCTGTGGGCTGCGGGGGGCACTTCTGGGGGCACAGTGTGCTGGCAGGATTGACTCATCAGAGCAGAGGAGGGACCAACCAAGCGAAGGCAGAGAGACAGGGGCACGTCTAGAAGGGGCAGAGGGAAGAGGAGGAGGTCTACAGATGGGGATGGAGCCCTGAGTGATGAATTAGAGAAAGCCCCTCCCAGGGTCGGTGAGGAAGGGTGAGAGGTCTCCAAGGTGGTCGTGTGGTGAACTCCAGGGTCAAGAGTGACTGTGGGGATCAAGCACTCCACCCTCTGCTTGTCTCACATAAGGAAACTGAAACACGTGGCTCAGGCCAGGAACCCTGGCACCCCACCCACCCTTGAGCTCCCACTCGGAAAGAAAAGTAATTTCCCACATTAATGTATCTGAGCCCCAAACTTGCTGACCTGTGAAAAGCCCTTCCTAGAGATTTATTTGTCTCCTCTTGCTAAGACAACTGCCTCATTATTTTAAGTCATGCACACAACAGAGGTGCTCGCTCACTTCTGAGGTCAGACTGGGCTTGCCATGGGTCCCCAGGGTCCCTGGTCCCCAAGAGGCATTGCTAAGCAAGGTTGCTTCACAGCACTTTGGTCAAGGGACCATGAGGAACTCCCGAGAGCCCCCAGTTCTCCTGAGATCCGGCCAGGAGGGGCCAGACCTAAGAGGGTTTGAGTTCATGGCAGTAGGCAGTAAGACAGGGCACTGTATCCTGGCAAACACCCTGGGACGGCTTTCATGGAGTGCACAGCGGACTCAGACGTGATCAGGAATAACCTTATACTTTAAAAGACATTTCTTCTTTCCAGATAGAAATAAAAAATGATAAACAACCCTGACCACCGTTTTCTCCTTTGCTGAAAAAGAATGTGTGTTAGGCAACGGGTGTTAGAGCCTGTTCAGATCAAAACCAACTCGGAAATGGAAACTCATTTCCTAGTGGAACAAAGGTTTATTCAGCACCTGGTGCATGGCAGTTGAGTTTTCCAGTGAGCAGAGGAAGGAAGAAAGTTGCACAAGGGATAGTGGCAACGCCCTCCCAGCCACCCTTGGCCAGAGAGGCAGAGGAGTGGAGTGACCATGAACTTAGGAATCTGAGAGTACATGGACTCAAAGCCAGCTCTGCCCCTGTGCTGTGGTATTAAGCACATTATTTAGCCTCTCAGGATGCTTCCACATCTCCATCTGCAAAATGGGCATACTAACCTGCAAAGCAGATATTCAGTTAGCATTATTTCTCCCCCTTCTTATGTCTCATCTTACTCATTCCACTTTGTAAAATCCTTTCAAAGCTCACCTCTCCCTTGAAATATGAGCCAACTACCTCCTGGGGCTTCCTGGCACTGCTGTCTACAGCCATTTAAGTATGTCATCAAGTGTCTTCATACACTGTGTACACTCTTTCCAGAGTGGATGTGTCGTCTCCCCAATTATAGGTGCAGTTTCTTGAGAATGCGGCTGTCTTTATTCCTATCGTTGATCCCCTCTGGGATCTGGCACAGGGGCAGGGAGAACTCAAACAAGAGTGTTTAACTAACTGATCACGGAGGCAGAAGAAGTCTCAGGGCCAGAAAACTTGGCCTGCTGGACTGGCCAGGTAAGGACTGGCCCAGCGTGCACTGAGGATGTGGCCTGTCCCTTGCCCTGTGCAGACCAGTGATGGATGGATGGACGGATGGATGATGGATGGGAGATGGATGGATGCAGGGATGCAGAGGTGCATGGATGGATGGAAAAATGACCTTATCCTGAAGAGATTTCTCTGGCCCCTTAGTCCCTTCAAGTTGACTCTGAATCTTTACCTTCTCTCCTCCTCCACTGGCTCAATTATTGCAGCCAGGCTATACCCAAGGACTCCAGGGGCAGGCTGACTAGTATTTTCACTTGCTTATGATGTGTAAGTAAATAAGATAAAAATAACCAGGGTCATGTCTCAAACATTCCTGCCGGTGCTGTTGGCCTCCTAATTAATGCCATTGCCTGGCAGGCTCTCAGCAGCCTGTCCCCCTGAGCTCCCTCTGAACCCCCAGCAGGTCATGCCAGGCCTGGTGCAGCCTGCGTCAATTCCCAACCAGTGACTTCCTTCCAGAGATACAAACATTTCTGACAAGTTCAGTGAGAGACAGCTCCGTGCCATCACATTGCCAAGGATGTGTTACCCATCTCGTATGAGAAAATAGGTTCTGTCTTTGAGAAAATGCCAGAATGGTCCCACTAGAGCTTCCTTCCACAAGCTCAAATCTGCCCAGCCCAAGTCCCATCCTCTGGGAAGCCTTCCCTGATTTCTCAATTTTATTGTTCAGTTTCCTCCTCTGACTTCTCGAACTTTCCATCTGCTCTAGAGGGAAGATGGAACTGTCTCTTCCCCTCAACTCATATTTCAGCCTCAGCCCATCATAAAAGGCATCTCTTTCCAGTTTCTCTCCAAATAAGGAGTTACAGTTCAGAATTTAGAACATTCACTGGGCCAACAGTCCACGCTCCACTTCCTCTTTCATTTAACAAAGCACGATGGGTCCAGGTTGTCGGCCTAAAGCTTATGTGATTCGGGAAGCCCTCATTCAGAAAAAATAGAAAGTTGCAAATACAAAATTGGGTTCAGAGCTGGAAGGAGCCCATGTAAGTGAGTAGCTCTGAAGTCTAAGCTTTGTTAGCAGCAGGATAAACTTTCTTCTTTTCAGCTCCCTGGAAAGAGAGCACACTTCTCAGCCACAGAGAGGCCCACCTTCAGGATGGGCTGGGGCCACACTCTTGGAAGCACTCATTTTCAGCCTCTGTAAAGGCCATCCTGCTATTAATAGAAGTAAGGTCATCTCTCTAGACATAAGGCCACCCTACTAGAAGTAAGACCATCCTGCTCAAGGCTGAGCTGATGCTCTGCTCCAGCTCCCCACCCATGCAACTGGTAAGATAAGTGGTCACAGAGCCTGCTTCATAGATCTTGTTTCAAGGAAAAGACACAGTAGGCATCCAAGCCCAAGACTCTTGCACCTGCACAACCTGCCAGAGTTACCCAACGAATAGCATTGTTTTGTACAGCTCCACCCACAGGAGAAGAAAAGTTAATAGAGAAGACTTCTAGTAGCAACAAAATAAATAAAGTAAAATAAATATCCGTGAGTCCATAATGATATAAATAAATAATTAGATCAATAAATAAATGGGGGAAAAGAGACAACTCCCCTCTGCTGAAGAATTCCGAATAATTTATGAAGAGCGGATTGCAGGGAAGGGCAAGATGGCCAACTAAAGACATCAGTTGCCTAATCATCCCAAAAAGAAGAAAAAGTTTCAGGTAAAAGAGCATAGCCCAGGTGAAATACTGAGGGAAAGCTGCCGGAATTTACCCCTTACTGGAGATCCCATGAAAAGAAGTTGCAGAGAAGAAGAATGAGCAAGATGTTGGCAGACACTGACCTCCAAGGATTCAGAGTCCAGCAGAAAGGGTAGGTGGAAGTGTGTGCTTCCCCCTACCCCATACCTGTGGCAGTCTGCCAGCACCCAATCTCTTGGAGAGCTCTTCTACCCTCATGGATCCAAGCACTGCTGTCATCAGTGAACTGAGAGCTTCTTGGGAGCTGTACTCCAGGCTGCAGGCATGCGTAGGGTCTCTTCCCCCACCACAGACCTGGGCTGAGACACCAGGAGCCATATTGCCTGTGCACACACTTGGTGCCTCTATCCTGCCAGGGAAGCCTCAGCCTCTCAGTCTCTCTGTCACTGGGATCCCACATGAATATTCCTCAGCACTTGTTTGGACTGTGACAATCACAAAGGGAGAGGGAGACACAGGAGAGCAACAGTATTTCTGAAGTTCTGACCTGTAGGGCAGGCTGCCCTAAGCAGACTGGGAAGTGCTATGAATGTCTTTTAGGACTGGAGAAGGCAGAATGCACACTCTCCGGCACCAGAGAGTCCCTGGCTCCTGATCCAAAGTCATTTGAAACTCTCCCAGTGGAGATTCAAGTGCAGAGAGGAGTCCACAGTGTAGGAGAATATTCCTACCCCAGAGTAGAAGCATCCCTGAAGCCCGGGAAGGGATGTGGAGATGGGGACCTCCCCTCGTCCAGCTACCCAATGCCATGGACATAGCCACCTCTGCTCTCAAGAATGAGCTAGGGGAGCACAACAATCCTAAGCAAATAGAACTAATCTGGAGACATCATATTACTGCCTTCAAATTATACTACAAGCCTATGTAGTAACCAAAGCAGCATGGTACTTGTATAAAAGTAGACACATAGATCAGAACAGAATAGAGAATCCAGAAATAAAACCATATATCTACAACCAACTGATCTTCAATAATCTAGACAAAAACATATACTGGAGAAAGGATACCCTGCTCAATAAATGGTGCTGGGAAATTGGAAAGCCACATGCAGAAGAATGAAACTGGATTCCTATCCCTTACCACACACAAAAATTAACTCAAGATGGATTAAAGACTTAAAAATAAGACCTGATTCCTTAAAAATTATAGAAGAACACCTATGAAGAAAGCTTCTAGACAGTAGCCTAGGCAAAGAATTAATGACTAAGACTCCAAAAGCAAACACAACAAACCAAAATACATAAATGAGACCTAATTAAACTAAAAAGTTTCTGTACAGCAGGAGAAATAAAAGAAACAGAGTAAACAGACAACCTACAGAATGGAAGGAAATATTTGCAAACTGAACATCTGATAAAGGACTGATATTTAGAATCTACAAGGAACTAAAATAACTCAGCAAGAAAAAAAAAACAAATAACTCCATTAAAAAGTGGGGAAAAGACATGAACAGACATTTTTCAAAAGAAGATAAACAAATGGCCAAAAAAATATGAAAAAATGCTCAATATCACTAATCATCAAAGAAATGCAAATTAAAACCATCATGAGATATCATCTTACCCCCATCAAAATGGCCATTATTAAAAAGTCAAAAAAACAATAGATGTTGGCACGGATACAGTGAAAAGAAAACACTTAATACACCCGTTGGTGGGAATGTAAATTATAACAACTTCTATGGAAAACAGTATGGGGATTCTTCAAAGAACTAAAAGTAGACCTACCATTCGATCCAGCAATCCCACTAATGGGTATCTACCCAAAGGAAAATAAATCATCATATCAAAAAGATACCTACACTCATATGTTTATTGCAGCACAATTCACAATTGCAAAGACATGGAATCAACCTAAGTGCCCATGAACTGATGAGTGGATAAAGAAAATGTGTATACACACACACACACACACACACACACACACACACACTGCGGAATACTACTCTTACTACTCTGCTGTCAAAAAGAAAGAAATAATGTCTTTTGCAGAAAGGAATGGAAAAACAAATGCCACACATACTCACTTATAAGTGAGAGCTAAACAATGGGTGCCCATGGTCATACAGAGTGGTATAATGGACTTTGGAGACTTAGAAGGGGAGGGATTAGGAGAGGGGAGAGGGATCAAAAATTACCTATTGGGTACAATGTACACCATCTAGGTGATGGATATGTTAAAAGCCCTGACTTCACCACTATACAATTCATCCATGTAACAAAAATTTTACCCCCAAATCTATTCAAATAAAAAATAAAATAAAAATACAAAGATACTCCACCCCTAAGCAAGGGGAGCGTAACTCCCCTCTCCTTAAATGTGGGCTGTACATAGTGCCTTCCATCCAAAGAGTACAGTATGGGAAGGGGGGAAAAAGCATAACTTTATAACGGAGAAATCTGACAAACACTACCTAATCCAGGTGATCACAGTCAACATCAACAGTGATAGTCACCGAGTGATCTCTACCCTTGATACCATGTGATGAAAATGGTACTTCTGTGGTCTTCCCCCCAAAATCATATAACCCCGATCAAATCATGAAAAAGAATCAGTTGAAAAATATTCTACAAAATAGCTGACTAGTACTCCTCAAAACTGTCAAGGTTATCAAAAACAACTAAAGTCTGAGAAACTGTCACAGCCAAGAAGAGCCTAAGGAGACATGACCACTGGATGTAATGTGGTGTCCTGGATGGGATTATGGAAGAGAAAAAAGACATTAGGTAAAAACTAAGGAACTCTGAATAAAGTATGGATTTTAGTGGATAATAATATGCAAATATTAGTTCATTGATTAGGACAAATTTACTGTACTGATGTAAAATGTTAATAACAGGGAAAGTTGATGTGGTACATAGGGGTGATTGATCTGGAGGAAGGTGGTGTATCCAAAGGGAGATGGGGTTGCTGCTCCCCCGTGAGGCAGAAGAGACCACAGCTGGAACTCCAGGGAACCACTGGAGGATCTCTGGTATTGTTTTGTGCTGGTCAGTGGAGCAGGTAGCGACCTAATAGACTTAGATCCCACAGGAAAGAAGGCTTGAGGCACCTGCCATCTGAGGAACCCCACCCAGCAGGAGCCCACGTCAACAGCAGCAGTCCTTTTCTGAACAACTTTCCCTCTATTTCCAAAGGGAAAAATCCAACCACATTAACTCTACCCAGATATTCTTTTTTGTTTTGTGTTAAATTGCAGGGACATTCACTCTACTACAAAGACTATCAAGATTGAATCACAGAATCCTTAGTTTTGGCAGTCACTTCAAAAATAATTCAGTTCAGAGGTTCCTAGAACAGTCAAATTCATAGAAGACAGAAAGTATAAAGGTGGTTGCCAGGGGCTGGGGGGAGGGGAGGGGGCACAGAGAGTTAGTGTTTACTCCGTAGAGAGTTTCAGTTCTGCAAGATGAAAAGAGGTATGGAGATTAGTTGCACAACAATGTGAATGTACTTAATGTCCCTGAGCTGTACACTTAAAAATGGTTAAAATGGTAAATGTTATGTATATTTTTCCGCAATTGGAAAAAATAATTCCATTCAAACCACAACCACTACCAATGTTTAACTACACTCTACAGTATCCTTTATGAGAGGTCTATCCTATCAACACCACTGACACCCCCTAGAAGGGCAGAGCTCTGAACTGGGAACTGGGCACACTTGGGGAGGGGGGAGGAGGGAGACTAGGGCAGGCAGCAAGGAGAGAGATGGGACATGATTCTCACCCTCTATATCTCTGTGCTGGGGGAATAGTAGGGGCTCACATTTTAAACACACACACACACACACACACGGCCCATCCTGGCCCCTGCCCTGCCCTAATCTGCTCTATCATGGAAGAAGACCTTGGAGACAGCTTTTCTCAGGCTTCTATGTCAGCTGACTTCTGGCTGGATCAGAACAATATCAAGCATTAGCAGGAGATTGGAAGGCAGGAGAAACCAGGGTATTTCTCCCCCTCCTTCCCTGTTTGAGGCAGTGTCTACAACAATAGATGCTTCTCCTAACTGGCTTCAGCTTCCAACAGAAACAACTGTCTCATGGATCCAGTTTCCACCAGGTGACACCCCCAACCCCCACTCCTGTGCCCTGGTAACACCACGTCTTCCCTTTGAACCTCCAGCCTAAGGGTGACAACTCCTTCCTGCTGCTGCCAATCTCTGAGTTGCCTCCCCATCCCTTGTGGATCGAAGCCTTTCCATCATATTGCTTTAAACACGTGATGTGTGTTTTCCTGGTAGGACCCTGCCTTCTAATACCAGCTCCACTGGTCCATTACTATTCATTATTCTTCATGCAGCTCTTCAACAGGCCTCTGCTCTGTAACCTCACACCCCAAGTGGCTAAGGAAGGAGCTCAAACATCTCCTAATTCTACGGACTTGAACTGCCAGCCCTAGAGCTCCCCACCTGTGACTCAGTCTCTCCACCTCTGTGGGACCACCCAATGGCCAGATGAGCTCAGAGTCCACTGAGAACTGGGAGAAATTGCCAATGACCTGAGAGCAGAGGGGATGTGGAAGAGGGGGCTTGGACCAGCTTGGGGCAGCCTTCAGCGAAGCTGGCCACCCCCTCCCCACTCCCCTGGTGGAGACACATAAGTCCCTCCCCAGTGTCCAGGGGTTCTACATAGTGGTGTCAGGGGGTCATTCCCTTCTAATCAGGAGTGATCTTGTTCATTGACCTCATCATCCACAACTGTGGCCATTAGCATGCCACATGCAGCTTTTATTTAATTTACATTTAAGTGAATTAAAATTAAAGTTTAAAATTTGGTTCTTCATTTGGACAAGCCATATTTCAAGAGCTCAACTTGTGGCTCGTGGCTGTCATGTTGGACAGAGCAGACAAGGAACATTTCCATCGGCGCAGGAGTCCTGCTGAGCGGCACTGTTCGTGGAAAAAGCTGTCTTTGTCAACAGAGAAAGAGAGACCTGCGCCATACAAATTAACCAATTACACTTTAACAACCAGACATCCTCCCTGCTGTGTGTGTCACCAAAGGGCGATTGGGTTTGTATGCAGAAACAGCTTTTAGCTGGACTGGAGGAGGGGTTCAGGCAGAGTAGAACAGGCAGAGAGATTATTTTCTGATGTCTCTTCCGAAGATGCACGAGTAGAAAGTTGATGGGATTAATGTAAGTACGAAAACCCACTGAAGCAAGGAGTTTTTAAAAATGAAAGAAAGATATTTACTTAAATGGAAAAGGGAAGGAACAACATGTTTACTCTTCACTTGGCTCTCTAAAAGAAAAGAAATAAAAGAGCGTCAGCTAAAATGTCTTTACAGCGCAAGCTTAGCAGGCTAGGACTTGGAAGGTAATGCTGGCGGTAGGGGAATGAGATATTTCACCTGTCTGCTATGACAAGAAAATTAAAGGCAGTCGAGCAGGGCATTAAACTTGGAGAAACAGAGATGCTTCCTTTGCATTTTACCTTTCCCCGCTGCAGCCCTCAGCTAGAAAGAAAAGGCTCTATTTCCAGTTCATTCGAAATCTACATACCATGGGGTGGGGGGGACAGAGACCCAGAAAGATAAAGGGAGAAAGTCATTGCTAACCCTTAAAAAGTTGACATTTTCATTACAGATCAAAAAGATGGAAACGCCAGGAGATGAGGTCCTGACCTGGAGCGAAAAGACCCTGTTTCCCAAGAAGGGGTTCTCACTAGCGGTTTCTTGGCCTTCACCTTCTCCCCCTGATCCAGTAGGTCTGGGGTAGGAGCCACGAATGTGCATTTTGCCAAGCGCTCAGGTGGTGCTGATGCCGTGGGCGGGGGCCGCACTTGGAGAACCACTGCACTTCCAGATAGGGCAGCCCAAGGGCGGGTCACATTCGCTACTGTCTGTCCACTCAGGGCCACATCTAAATGAGCAGGAAGGAAAACTTCCCATCTAGGGAATGGGATGCATTAGTTTTGATTTTTTTTAAATGTTGCATTAAAATATTCTTTATCTTGACTACTGAGATTTTGGTGCCACCCCCCGAACCCCTGAGGTGAGTGCCTCACTCTCCTCACCCTAAGCCCAGCCCCGGCTGCAAGATTGGCTTAATGATCTCTATTTTCTCTCCTCTGAGGCTCTGAGATGTGGAGTGACCTGCCCAAGATCACACAGTTAAGTGCAGAGCCATGACTCAAACCCAGCATTTTTGACTCTCAAAGTCAAGGACTCTTTCCACTAAGTTACAGTTTCCCAAATGAACACCCTCTGGGCTGATTGCGCCTGGTGTATCTGTTTCCCTGCTGCTCACATGACTCCTTTGAGCAGGTTGACAAGGCTAGTCCTTGTGACATGGCAGAACCATGTGTGTGCAGGGAACTGCCATGTCTTCTGTCTGCTAGCACCCTCGGTCCACACCAGAAAGGCCTCGTTCATCAAGTACAAGCATCCAGCCGGGAACTGACAATTCACCTATTCATAACAACTCTGAGAATCAACACAAGGTAAATCACTAACGTTAATTTAACATCTACCACGTAACTCGCATTATCTCATTCAATCTGTACATCAAATCTGGGGAAGCAGGCGCTGCTAGTCTGTCCATTTCTCAAATGAGAAAAGCAAGTTACAAAAAGCCGTCTTTGTTTAAAATCATGAAGCCAGCAAGAGGAAGGAGGAGGACCCCAACCTGGACAACCAGCTTTGAGGGTACCTGCCACCCCTACACGGGGGAAGGAAGAAGGTGCCCATAGTGTCTGTATTAATCACGTATTCCACGCAAGGACCTTTGCAATTTCTTCTTTCAGCCAAAGACTCACTGCGCACCTACTATGTGCAGGCACTGAGTAAAATTTAAAGTCTTAGGGTATAGTTCTAATCCCCCAGGGTTTTACATATGTACCTCTTTCAGGCACACAGAGAGGTTGGTCCTTCATGGATAATACCCAGATCATTTTTCTTTCAAAAGAAACAGAAAGAAAAATAATGACACATTTTTAGCAAGAAAGAAGATGCCAGAAAGTAATTGCTTTGCAAATTACTGTAAGTTATAAACGGATCAATGATTTTCTCCAAAGTCAGAATCAACTGTAATTAGCAATATGCAAATCCCACCCTGAGCCCTTTGTGGCTCACAATGAAGTGGGAGGCACCCTCAGCAGCAGTTTATGTTCATTCAGAGGAGGTTGGGTGGACCCTCACCCATGGGGTTGGCAGGCTGTGAGCTGAAGGAAAGCAGAGAGGGGCGAGTAAACCTACACCCCGCCTGAAGTTGGGGGCCAGGCCAGACACGCTCCTCTGAACTCCCCTGGCAAAATCCTGCTCCAGTCCCCAGCTCAGGGCCCAAGTGAAGATAGCAAAGGAGGGTTTCAGAGATCTGGATGAGAGATGACTTTCTTTCTACATTGTACAGGAAGGGTGGGAAAACTGTCAGGATTTAATTTCTAAATGAAAATGACATGCCTGTCAACTGAACAAGGACGTTGGCCAGGTGAGAGAAATGAGTGCTAGAGTCCTGGACACTAGTCCCAGCTCTGCACTGTTGGCCCTGTGGCCTTGAGCAGGTCACCTGACCTCACAGGTTCTAGGTCCTTCATTCGTAAAACAAGAGCATTGGACGAGGTGTTCCTTAGGGCTCCTTCTGTTCATTTAGTCAGCCACAAGCACTTATCCTGCCTTCCAGGTGCCAGGCACTTGAGTTTTTGTCCCAAGCACTAAGGACAAAAACCCAAATACAACTTGTTCCCATAGCCAGGAGTTCTCAGTTTGTCACGAGCAAAGGATGTGTAACCACATCTGCTAAATGTCTCAGTACACATGGGAACGGGTTTGTCTCAAGGAAATCAGGAAGGTTTCTTGGGGCAGGTGACATTTGAACAGGGCCTTGAAGAATGATTCCATACTTCATTTCCAAACGGTCCACTTGTAACTCCATCTAAGGCCACAAAAGGTTTAAGGCAGTGCTTATTGAGCTTTTACGAATACTGATGATTTGGAGAGTGCAGCTGCAACACTCATTTGTGGGGCCCATCTTCTGCAGATCCTGATCAATCCATCAGAGAGATCGTGCTTGGGGACCTGCATTTTAACTAGGTCACTGCTGATTCTGCAGTGTTTGGTCTGTGAACCATATTCTAAGAAAGAACTGGTTCAAGCCTTCTTGATTCCATCTGTATTATTCTTTTACCAACAAACGAATAAACAAATAAACCCAAGGGCTGTTTGCAGACACTTGACAAGAAGCTTCACATTTGAGAACAATTCTAGAACCTTCTGAATAGGTGCCTCCTCTCAAGAAGCAAAGCAACAGCTGCTGCCACAACAGTGATGCCACCAGAGAATACAAACAGCTTCTTTAGGGTTGAAGCCCCAAGTTCCACTCATGACCCACGAAGGGCCCATGGCTCCGTGGTTCCCCATTTCCCAGAGGCACTCATGAGGCTGTTCCTTCAATCCTGGTTCTCCTGGTCCCTCCCTGCTGGCAAATGACTGGCTCTATGACCCTGAGCGACCTGGTTTTCCTCCCTCCAGTTTCCTGCTTCTGTTTTTCTCATCCTGTCAAATAGGGGGTTTTCCTCCAGCTCCCACCTGGGAAGTAGAGGGTAAGGAGGGCATCGTGGTAGAGAAAGTTGCACTGTCCTGACTCAAATGCTCACACACACCCCCAGATCTCCACCTGGCTGGCTCCACGCTGTCAGTCAGGCTCACATGTCACTTCTTCAGGGAGGCCTTCCCCGACCAGCCCACCCACTAGCCTAACTATCCTAACTGCCATATCTGGGATAGCGCTTTAATTGGTGGCTCCCAATACACAATGCCTCCCAGTATTTGCACTTTACACAGTCCTGCCCCCTTGAATCTGGGCTGGTCCTGTGCTTGCTGTAACCATAGAATGTACCAGAGGTGATATTATGCATTAAGAAGTCCTCATAGCTTTCATTTTTGTGCTTGGAGAAGCCCAGAGCCCCAATGTAGAAGCTTGCAGGAGCTCCCCACCTGAAGAGACTATGTACATAGAGATGCCACTTAGAGAAGGAGAGATCCTGCAACTGCATGGGGGGAGGTCCAGTTTAGTCAGCTGACCCTGGATACCTGCCAACCTGCCAGCTAAAGGCAGCCACACAGGTGACCATCAGCAAGATTAGCAAGGAACCACCCTGCTGAGCCCAGCCCTACTTGTAGAATTGTGAATAAATTGAAGAGTTATTGTTTTAAGCCACTGACTTTCAGGGTGGTTTATTATGCAGCAATAGATACCTGAAACCATATCATTTTGTTTCATTTCTTCATATTATCTATCGCAAATAACCAAAAACTATTTGTCCGCTACCTCTAGAAGGTGAGCTCCATGAAGGTAGGGGCTGTTTATTCATTGCTGTAGCCCCTGTGCCTAGATCCTTGCCCAGCACAGAGCAGGAGCTCCCTAATACTGATCAAATTCACCGCCAGTTCATCCAAACCTAAGGCAGGACCAGCAGAAAAATGTACAACAATAATCGAATGCCCAGCAGCCTCTTGGCCACAGCCAGAGTCAAAGACATGTTGATTTTCCATTAACAAACTTTACACTAATCAAAGCAAACTTTAAAGGATCAAAAAAAAACAACAAGCTGGTGCAGGATTTTATGCTTGTTTAGAGGCGTCTTAAACAGCTGGCTTACAAGCAGCAAACGCTGCAGTTCCCCAGGGTCACAGGATGCAGCAGCCGAGACCAAATGGCACTGGCACCAATTCTTGCTCAGTCCCAGAGCCAACATCTGGCCTTCCGTGCTCTGGTCCACCCCGCCACTCACGGAGCCTGCCTGCCCTGACTGATGACACTTCCCAAAAGCAGCCTCGGCTGCCACCTGCTGCTGGGCAGAGCCAGCTGCTGATGCTGAAGGAAGCCAGGGACCTCTCCTGGGTGGGCAAACTGGCTGCATCTGGGACAAAGGAAAGCAGTGTGGAAAGATGATCCCTGGCTGCCTTTTGCACAAATGACTCCCTGACACCAAACCTTGTGTTACTGCTCTCTGGGCTACCCCCATTTGCATCCTCTTCTGGGCCTCTTTCTCCTTCTCTCCTTGTCTGTGTTTGCAAAAGCCTGAAGGAGCCTTTCTCCATAGGCGGTGACGGGCTGCGGAAACTGAGAGAAGTGTGGGCAAGTGCTACTGCCAGCCATGCCCAGAGGCCCGGCATCAGTACACGGTGGGACTCCAGAGAAGACCTAGCCAAGCTCTTATCTTTAGCCTTCCTAGGTTTCTATATCTTCTCTTTAATGAGGATCCTCTCAGTACTCCGGTGAGGGTTAAATCAGACAATGTATTTAAAGCAATGGTTCTGAAATGTTAGCATGCATCAGAATCATCTGGAAGGCTATTAAAACACAGATTTCTGAGTCCTACCTCCAGAATTTCTGCAGGTAAGGCATGAGGTCCAAGAATTTGACTTTCTAACAAGTTCACACGTGATACTAGTGGGGTTGGCCCAGGGACCACACTTTGAGAACCACTGATGTAACATAGTAGCAATATAAATGTAAACATCTATGTACACACATGTATGCACACAAAAAGCCAGGATTTTCTGGAATTGTCCAGGTTTTAGTCAATGGAAATATATAAATCATTTTAAACAGCCCCTATTATAGCCCTCAAGGGACTGTCAAAGCAAAACAGCCTCATAGCAGAGTGATCGTAAAGGATGCAGAGAGGAGAGGATAAATATTTCACGGGCTCAGAAATTGGTGTTCCTCACATGTTTGGAAACAAGCCAGGGAGTCAAGGGAGAAGGGAAGGGAATTGTGAATCTTCTGAATCCATCAGCTGGGGAGCAATAAGTCACTACTCATCAGCCAAGGAGGACTCTTAGGTGGAGGTGGCTTGTAGGGCCAGGAGAGTGTTGATCAACTGGAATAGAGTGACCATCTCCCTCTAAGATCCCTGGACCACCTGCATCAGAATCACAGAAACACAGGCTCCCAGACCTCTCTCCAGACCTGCAGAATCAGAATCTATGAAGAGGAGATCTAGAAACCTTTATTTAAACATGATCCCCAGGTAAGACTTATGCACACTTGAGGAGTATCTTCCTAAGGTGTCATCAGGGATATACAGGACTAGGGGAGGGAGGAAATGGGAGATTGTTGCCTAATGGGTACAGAGTTTCAGTTTGGAAAAATAAAGTTCCGGAGATGGATGGTGGTGATGGTTGCAGAACAATGTGAATATACTTAATGTCACTGAACGGTTCACTTAAAAATGGTTAAAATTGTAAATTTTAAGTTATGTATATTTTATCACAATAAAAATAAAGTCCTATCAAGGAGATAAAAGTGTAATGCATCAGGTAAGTTGTATGCGATTGATTATAAGCTGTGTTGATGAAGTTGTCGTAATGTATCGGACGTTATATGGAGTACAGGAAGACAAAAGCCATGGAGAAATTACGGTTTGAGTGCCCCTGTCCAGTTAAATGGGTGGTCCAATTCTAACAAAAAATACTTCTGAATGAGGCAAAAATATCTTCAGAATAAATAGGAGGCAATATTCCTTGTGAATATCAACACCCTTTGCTCCTAGTCTGGGCTCCCCAAGCAATATTTTGATCTACCATGAGGGCCTTCTCAAGCACCACTCCTGATTCCTACAGGTGCATGTGGCTGGCCTCTGACATCCTGCTGGAGAGGCCTCCTGTTGTAAATTTCCACATTGGCTGCATGTCTCATTCTCCTGAGAGCCACGACAAATCCATTGCCCAGAACCTCAATCCCTGGCCGGTTGCAAAGACTGAAGTTCTAAACCTACAAAGCTGAGGGTGCAAATGACCCCCTAAAGGAGCACAAACTCCAGGAAGCCCAGCCTGGGAAGTGAACTGCGAGCTCCATCCCCCACCACCTCCCCTGCTACCACCAACCCCTACAAACACTCCTGCCTGTTTGCAGCGAAGACACCAGCCAGGCCTGAGAAACGCTCTCATGTGCCCAGCCATGGAAGAAGCATTATCTGCTTGTGTTTTCCAAGCTCATCACAGGGATCTGTCAAGTCCCACTTTAATGTCACCTGCTCAGCAAAATCTTGGCTAAATTCTCCAAACTTCACTGACCTCCCCCCACCCTTCTAAATGCCTACAGAATCAGAATCAAGGATTTAGCATTTAATTAAGCATGGCGTTGTGACTTTTCCTGACATAAATACCTTGATGGGGGCGGGAGAGGCCTGGGGTTTGTAGCCAGAGAGATGTAGGTGCGAAGCTAGCTCTGCTACTCCATGGCTGTGTGACCTTTGACTCTGAGGTGCGTCTGCACCTGGGCGTAGAGAGTTTAAGAAACTCGGCCAAGGTAATAGAACTAGGGAGGGTCGCTAATGGCTACAAGAGGATCCAGCCCTGTGTAGGTGTACAATAGTTTCTCTCTACAGACACTCCTAAGCTTCCAGAGGGTGAGGAGCTCTTCTCCCAGATCTGTTCTGTGGCCAGGCTGCAAATTAGAGGGTGGCAGCTAGTTTCTCATGCCCGGAGGTCCTGGGGTGGGGCTTGGGTATCTATTCTTTGAAAGCTCCCCCAGCTACTTCCCTAGAGCTCACAGCACAATACCGCATTCAGCCAATGTTCAAGAAGGACTCAATAAGTTGATTGAGATACAGAGTTCTGTGATCAATATGATTGACAAGGAGGGACTATTCCTTGCAGGCATCATTATTATTAGGTTCCATTTTAATATTGAGAAAGCCCTCCAGAAATTAGGTAATTCCAGATGAGCATTAACTGAGCTGCCAAACACTTGGTCTTAGGGCCAAGCATCTCAGCAATGTTTAATTATTCACCTTCAGCAGCAGTGTCTCTTCACGTACTGAGAGTCATTTTGGGGGAAATAACCATCTTCTCCGAGACATACTTTGTTTGCTGCAGTAGTGAGAAATAAAAGGGTCATGGAAGAACTTCAGGAGGAAGGGCTGAGCAGCCCGCTGGATAGTTACTTAATTTGACCTCAGAGTCATGTAATTAGAGAACTGGGGGGGGGGGGTGAGGAACCTCATTAACTACAAAAATCATTATCAGAAAAAGAAGGA
This sequence comes from Avahi laniger, assembly GCA_963575035.1. Taxonomy (NCBI): domain Eukaryota; kingdom Metazoa; phylum Chordata; class Mammalia; order Primates; family Indriidae; genus Avahi; species Avahi laniger. The sequence continues at coordinate 37,147 of CAUYSK010062550.1, forward strand.
AAAGGGAGGGTTGGAGGCAGAGGTGTTGAGCTGCGAGGAGCTCTGCGGGTCAGGCAAGGGTTTGGGAGGCGCAGAGAGGACCGAGGAGCTGACCAGCACTGTCACCCACCCTGGAGTCCCCACGAGAAAAAGACAAAGGGGTGGAAATGCTAGAGGCATTTAAAGAGCCACAGCCCCTGCCTTCCAATGCCCAAGCCCAGGGTTGTAGGGACACACTTTCTGCAGGCATAGAGATGTGCAGAGGTGTCCTTGACTCTCTCCATTTGTTGCGTGGACATGAGAGGTCCTCTGTGATCTGGAGAGTGGCCAAGGCAGGAATCAGAATCAGGCCAAGGACCCACACCAGCCTGGTCCCCAGCTGGTTAGCTGTACCTGATGCCTGCTTCCCAAACCCCAGCTCCCTCTCACACCCATCAAGCCTAGGTCCTAAGGAGGGTGAGTGCTGGCTGGCTCCTGGCATGTCCCATGACCTAAGGAGGAATCTGTGCCCTTGAACTTGATTCATTCAGCTAACACATGCTATGTTTCTACTCTGTGGCAGAGGGCAGGTAAGTACAGACACAGAGGATAAATTCTGATGAATGAATGCACAATGTAATATTAATAACAATAATAACTAGCATTTATTGAACATATGCTAGGTACTGTGCTACGTGTCTTGTGTTATTATTGTATCCTTAAACAGCCCCTGAAGAAGGTATTATTACTTCAGTTTTACAGATCAGGAAAGCGAAATTTCAAGAATTTAAACAGCCAGGAATTGATAGAGCTGAAATGTAAGTCCACATCTGCCTGCCCCAGCATTTGAAGAGCTCCAAGCCTCATTGAACAACAAGGGAACCATGCAGCATACAATGGTGAAAGAACCAAATGAACATTACAGACACCCAGCACCAGGGAGTAGAGGGCAAGATAGGGGCAGGAGAGGCCAGGGGTGTCCCTCAGTGGGGCTGGGTGGGGTCTCAGGGCCTAGTGGTTTGCTGCTCAGAAGAACCCACAGATGTCTGGCCAGCAGTTTTTTAAGGTTTTATTTAGACCATCTTTGGATGTGGAATGTGTAGCCTTCACTAATGCCTGACCACAGTCTAAATCAAACATGAGTCTTCTGCCCAAATTCTGTAATCATTCAATTTGGGGACCTGGGAAAAGATTGTGGGTTCCCAGCAAAAATTAATCCTCCCACCATGGTGAATTTATATTACAATACTCTTTGCATTATTTTAAAAATATACAGGGACTGTTTTTTCTTAACCTATTTGAAGGTGTGTGTGTGTGTGTGTATAAAAATGTGCCTAGACAGTGAGGCCCCAAGCATGGGATGTGCATAAGTTCTCCATTCTCCCTCAAAGTAGACATGCATATGACTTACAGGGTGCAGTAACCTTTGCCTACCTTGTTTAAAAACAATGGTCATAATTCATTAGTATCCTCTGTATCCTTTGGAAAGGAAAATCTGTCACATGGCCACTTCCAAGGATTTCAAATCATTCATGAGATTTTCCCAAGGATCTTCGTTACACCTACCCATGTGCTCCCTTGAATAGGAGAGAAGGAATAGAATTGCAGGTAGGTCAAAGGAACTGTCTGTACACCATGGCCTCGCTAATCCAAGGACAGTGTTAAGCATCCACACATCATAAGTCAGATGTTCAAAAATGGCTGAAATGTACTTTAGAAGAAATGATTCCTTCTCTGGACCCTTCTGCAGTTCCACTGCACTCAGGACTGTCAGCCTTTGCAAGTAGAATAGCTCCTGTGCTTCAGGCAAGGATGGTTTGAGTGTAAGACGGAGGAAGAGATTCAAGGGAGTGTTTATACTTCTGACATCCTAGTGTTGCTGAAAACTTCAAAGCAGGAGTTGTACCCAAAAGATATGGAAATTCTACACCCCAAACCAAGTTCTACCATGTCTGGGTTCATTGTTAACCCAAGCCAGCTTCCTCCAATAGCATAGCAGTGTCATTTAAATGGCAGAAAGCTCTCCCCTACTCCAGAGGATCTGGAAGGTGGAAGGAAATCAAATGTGTGCTCATTGCCAGCAAAACTGGAGCCAATAATGGGTCTCTAGGGATTCCTGGTTTGAGAGAACATCAGTATATTCACAGGGGCTCTCAGAAATTATTCTGGAAAACCTCTCTCCTCCAAGATTGGCAAGATCACGCCTTTGTTATCAGCCCAGTGCTTCCAAAAGGCAAGTTCAGGTTTTCTAATGCCCCATTCAGATAAACTTTTTTGAGCATGGAGAACAAGTCCTTCATCTGCGTCTTCTCACGGAGTTGACTACACAACTCTGCTCAAAAGGGAAATTTTTCAGTAAACGTCACGGGACTCACTAGCTGTAATTACACTCACAAACACACACACACACACACACAGAGATACCAAATAGTGGCTGTGCTTAGCTGCATAGACAGATAGACAAATAGAGTCAGATGAACAGGGAACAGGAAGGAGCAGGGTCTAAGCTGTGTCAGCTCTGGGACTCAGACATATCTGAAGAATTGGTGACTTCCTTTAGGAGATTATAAGGACTGAGGAGCCTCCTGGCAGTGAACTTCCCAAGTAAGAAGGAGGTAAATAAGGAAAAGCTTGATCCAATATCAAGCCCTCAGGGTGAGAGGGGAGGTGTGATTCTGCTGATAGTGTAGAATCTGTCACTTGTCCCTGTCCCTGTGCAGCCTGTGTGCTGTATCCTTTGGGCCTTATTAGCTAATTAATACCAGCTGACATTACAAGGCATTTACTAGGTACACCAAGTTTCACATGCATTAGCTCATTTTGCCTCAAAACAATCACTGCTACTGTTTTAGTACTATTTCACAAATGAAGGCTTTGAAGCTCAAATAAATAAACAACTTTCCCTAGCACAGACATCTACTGATCTGATCAAGAGAATCAAGCTTCAAACCCCAGGCATTTTGAACTCATTACCCAGATATAACCTCAACTACCCTGATCTCCCAGGGAGACAGGACCTGAAGGGGAAGTTGAAAGGGCTCTATGCCTAAACACTCCTTACGGCAGCAGCTGCAGCCAGGACTGCTTCGGGCAAGTGCAAACCAGGGCCAGCATTTCCTCCAACATCGCCACAGACCACCATGCTTAGCACCTGGGAGGTTCCTGGGCATTAGTGGAGAGGGACCAGGAGACCATGGTGTTCTGTAGGAGGTGGCAGTGGAGGCCAGGAGATGGAGCAGCACCCTGCAGACGTGGTGATGTCCAGCAGAGGTAGAAATATACAGCCGGCCCAGTGGCAACCCAGGCAGCAGTGCCCAGCAGAAACCTGCAGCAGCTGACCAGGCTACCTTGTGTGCTCACACTGGGTACTTCCTGGGTATGGCCAAGAATACTTGAGGGGCTTTTGTCAAGGATTGGGGTTCTGCATTAGCAGGAGGGGTGGAAAGCTAGGAGAACATAGCAGATTATCGACAGCGTGACCCATTTTTAATCTCAGGTTGCAACAGCTTGAAGAAATATGTTTAAATGCATGAGAGAGAGAGAAAGAACAATCTTATGCCCAGCCTGATCTTTGTGTTCGAGTGACTCTGATTTCTTTCAAACCAAAAGGCCAAGTTAGACATTAAAAATAATTTTTGCATCAAAATCAGGGTAATAGCGTCCAGTTACCCAGCCCCAGCCCCTAGATTATACTCAGTATTGATGAAAATCTTTGGCTTTGGTCTTTCCAAGTGTTCTGACCAGCCCTAGCCACTCAGGGAAACAGCTGCTGACTCCCTGAGCAAAACTCACATCCCTCATCCCTCAAGCTCATGCAGGTGTGCACCTTATGTATGAGGCCAACGACACCCACACATTGGCGACCCACCCACAGACTGCAAAGTTGGCACAGAGAAAGTTAAAGACCTGGGCTTGCTTGTCTCAGCAGATGCCATGTGGGAAAGTGCTGGCCTGGCAGTGCCCTGTGGCTTCAGCAATCAGGCAGGGCAGGCTAATTAGTCAGTCTGAGATGCATGGGGGAAATGCTGACAAACTCAATAAGCAGCAAGTGCCTGGTCCCGCAGGGGGAGCTGGAACGGCACAAAGGCAGAAGAGCAGCAGGTCCAGGGGTGGAGGAAAGGCAAACAGGTGTCCTCCACCCTTACCCAGTGACCTCTTCAGTCTTCATTCCAGAGACTATTTTGAAGCAGCATTAAAAGGAGACTTACCAAGTGCTAGGCACTGTGCTGACACTTTCTCAGATGCTCATACTTCTAGAAAGCATAGGGAGTGGGTGGTGGTAACAGGCAGCTCATGTCAAGGTCCCCAAGGCATCATAGGGTGCACACAATACACAAGTGTCCTGGAAGGTCAATTCTCTTTCCAAAGATGTAGGGGACAGAGACCACCACTTACATCAAAACGAGCATGGGTCTGCGGCCATACCACCCTGAACACACCCAATCTCGTCAAAACAAGCATGGGTTTGTATTACAGACTAAAATGCAAATTCTGCAAGAATGTTTAAACAGAGCAGACAGGTTTAGGGTTAGGGATATGCACTCAGACTAGAAGCCCTGGGGCACACGGTCGGTGTTTTCTGGAGTAAGGGGTACACCATTGGAAAAGCAGAATATATTTCTACTCTTCGTTCTCATCTAGCAACTCTACGGGTTAGATTTCAGTGGCTCTCAAAAACTAAAATGACAGCTTAATAATGACTTCCTTACCAAGCACAGGACTGAGCAGGAAGCGTAAACTAAGTGTGTCCCATTCCAACACCTCATTCGAGAGGGTGGATGGGAGAACTTAAATCCCTGTTCATGTGATACAGCATTTGCACTACTGAATGTGTACCTAAAGGAAATGAAATCAGCATGGCAAAGAGATGTCTACACTCACGTGTTCACTGCAGCATTACTCAGTAGCCAATATGGAAACAACATAAGTGTTCATCAATGGATGAATGGTTAAGGAAAATGTGGAATGCTATTTGGCCTTATAAAAGGAGACCCTGTCACTTACAAGAACATGGATGAACCTGAAGGACATCATGTTAAGTGAAATCAGCTAGACACAAAAAGACAAATATTGTGTAATATCACTAGTGGAATTTTAAAAGTTGAACCCATAGAAAGATAGTTACTGGGAGTAGGTGGGGGTGCTGGGGAGACATTGGCCAAAGGACAGTTAAGTTAGTTAAGTAGAAAGAATAAGTTCAAGAGCTCTATTGTACAACATGGTGCCTACAGGCAATAACAATGAGAAGTATTGAGGTAACACATATTTTAATTAGCTCGATTTAGCCATTCCACCATGTATACGTATTTCAAAACATCATGTTGTACACTATAAATATATATGATTTTTATCAATTAAGAAACTTTAGAAAACTAAATTTAAAAACTCCTATTCAGTCTAAAAGGAGGACATTCAGGCTCGTCAATTATTTGCCAGGTTTTCCTGAGAGCACTGAGGTACCCTAGCAGGTACAGAGAGATCACTGTTCAGGAAAAGACACTAGACAAGCCCAGGGAGGAGCAGGTCACCCCCAATGCCTTAAAGCCACAGCACCGGGAGGTGTGTGAGCTGACCCCACCAACTGAGCATAAGGAAACCCTCAAAAAGATAAAAATTGTCCCTTTTCTTGGAGATCAGATGTAGTGGAAACTGGGTTATACTAAGAATATAATGTTCCTTAATTTTTCATTTCTTATATCACACCTTCCTTTTGATGTGTTGTGACTCAGGACATCACAGAAGCCCACTAGGTGTGAAAAACTGATTTAGATTCAATAATATATTCACACACTTTCTGGACCTCGGTGGAAACATTAAATTATAATGGTTTCCAAGTATTTCTGAAGATTAAAATACATAAAGCTTGGGTGAGTTTTTATTTCGTTAGCATATCTTTATTTTACGGATTTCCTTGCATAGCTTCCAAATTGAAAGCTACACTGTAGGCAGCGGAAGTTAGGTCTGGAGGCTGCCCAGTGAGATGATGCTCGCAGGGCGTGGTGCCAACCACCGGCAATGCACACCTCCATGGAGAACCCAGGGCCTTCTGACCTGGGCAGCCCTGCCTAAAGGTGACAGCCATGCAGAGGAGTGGAAAGCACACTGCTTTGGAACTCACCCGTTCAACAAATAGTGATTGTGGCAGACAAGTGTTCTAGGTATGGGGAACACCACTGTGAACAAAGCAGTCAAAAAGCTGTGCTCTCAAGAAGTAGCAGAACTGGTACAGAATTTGACATTACTCCACTCATAGCAGCGGCAGCCCCAGTGGTAGTAGCTGGGGCCTCACCTGCTGTTTAACTTACTTTACCTTCACCTGACTTCAACTTCTTGAGCCTTCCACAGTTTCCTAGCCTGTAAATGAAGACAGGAGCAATTAGCCATTATTATGAGGGTTATGACGACTAACTAGTTTAAAATACATAGCATGGAAAACACAGCATAGCACTGTGATAATGACGTGGGCTCGGGATCAGAGACCTGAGTTTAAGGATGTGACCTTGAAGTCAGTTAGCCTTTGAATTGCAGAGGATATAAAAGCAGGTGAGAATAAAAAGGTACTTAGATGCCTGGCGTATGTAGGCACTCCATAAATATTAGCTTTTATTATGAACAATAATAAAAAACAAGAAGATATAGACCCAGCTACTCAATGAATGGCATCCAATAAATGTTCAATATATGAACGTCTATTACCTCCTTCTCACCTCCTCTTCCTGTCCCCCCCGTGGGTGACAGAGGCGACTGGGAACACACTGAACGCAGTGAACATGTGCGTGCAATCTCTGACTTCACCACCAACCAAAGAAAAAAGAGATTTTGAGGTTCCCCTGGTTTTCACATCGCTTGTACCGGAGAAGAGCACAGTGGTGTCGGCCTCTGCGTCACGTTGGTCAGAATTCCCCAAGCACAGGAGGCCAAATGTAGGGTTTTTGTTAAAATGTTTTTGGTTTACCCACGCAATAATCCAGACCACGGCCTTTATTTCTCCCCTGGGTGGGGAGGTGGAAGTAGGTCACCTTCCATGATAAACAAATAAATAAATTGGGGGGATAGAGTGTTGCAAATTCTGTCAATTGAATGGAAAGAAAATCTGCAAGCTATCCCCAAACAGAAACGGGGCTGATGCCACCCAATGTAGATACCAAGCGAAAAGCGCCGCACTGGAGCGCACACTAGAAGGGAGGAGGAAATGTTGCTCACCACAGCCCCGCTGGCTGCCTTCCCCTCCCACCAGGCTCACCGCCGCCACCGCAAGCACCAGCCTTGAGCCGGGAGGAGGGGGACCAGCTCTTACACAGCAGCAACGAGAAGGAGCCCATCGTGAAGCTCTGAGGGGAACAGATGTCTTGATTTCCTCCCTGGGCTCCTTTAATGCTGCTTTCAGCTTAATTGGCCAACTGTGCTCCCTCACACCTGGATGGGATTCTGGGGGACCCGTAAGGGGGGCCTCTGTACCTTCTCTGCCCTCCAGCTCCATCTGAGCTGCAGGAAGGGAAACCACTGAGCCCACCAGGCCTCTCCTGGAAGGACCGCAGGGGCAGGCTCTGCAGGGAAGCAGGCTCCTGGGAAAGACCCTCACTTCCCAGCTGCCACCTGGGAACCCAACCCAGCTGTGGTCCTTTAGAGGGGAAGGGCGGATGACACTGTGGGTGAGATTAAAGGAGCTCGAGGAAGTGAAGACACCCGTCACAGCGCCGCAAGCGCGCAGGTACTGGATGCACAAAGGTGGTCCCCCACCTGTCTTCCTTACCAGTATTTTCGTGCCATTCAAAGCCTCAACAGCCATCAGCCCCCTCCCTGACCTTGGGAGAGCCATTCAATCTTGCGGGGACTCATTTCCCTCATCTGCAAAAAGGGGGAAATTTTTACTTCCCACGTCATAGGATTGTGATAAGAATTATGTGACATAATACTTGTAAGATGACTCACCAGGTGCCCCCACGCAGTGGATACACTCAGAGAATTACTATTTCCATTACTGTTACCATTAAAAACAATTTTATACAAGACAGAGCTCCTAACCTCTAAGTCAATTTTCACAATTCCCCTACTTCTCTGTTCATTGATTAAGAAAAACCACTTAAGGACAAATAGCTACACTGAATTTAATAAATCTTTTTAATAAATGTGTATTTTTAAATCTAAATCAAAATCTAAATAATATCTAACAACTTAAATGATCTAATAGTCTAATTATATTAATTAAATCTAATAATCTAAATATTTAAATCTAAATAAATCAAATGCATTCAGTCTTTTTCATAAATTTGCACTTTCACAGTTAGACAAAAGGAATAAGGTCTAGTATTCAATAGTATAGCAGGAAAATTATAGTTAACAACAATTCTTTGTATATTTCAAAATAGATAGAAGACAAGAATTGGAATGTTCCCGTACAAAGAAAAGATAACTGTTTGAGGTGAGAGATACCCAATTACCCAGATTTGGTCCTTACACATTGCACACATGTATCAATCAAAATATCACACTTGCCCCCAAAATATGAACAACTATTATGTATCAATAATAACAAAATCTGTACTTTTAAATAAATTTGTATTTTGCAATCACAAGAACAGTTGTGTATATTTAAAATGTCAGTGCATGTGTGAGAGAAACATGAAATTAGCATCCCTATCTGCTAGCGTGTGCATGGATTTGCAAACTCATACAGTAGTCCCAGGACCCCTGAGCCTCACCGGCCCAGGGGTTCAAGGAGCCACTGCAGGAGTTTACCATTTACAAGCCCATCAACAAATGCCAACCACATCTCCAGGGTGCAATCCTATGCAGGTTCATAGAACAGCACCTCACTTACTGATGAGAGCAGGGGAATGGCGTGCATTCCATATGCATTTTCTAGATGACTGGAAACTTCCTGTACTATTGAATGCTAGACCTTATTCCTTTTATCTAACTGTAAAAATACAAATTTATTTAAAAGGCTTAATGTATTTGATTGATTTAGATTTAAATATTTAGATTATTAGATTTAATTAATATAATTAGATTATTAGAGCATTAAGCTTTCAGATATTATTTATTTTGCACCTAATTCTGGGTATATGGTGATCCCCGTCCTTTGGAGTTGACGATCACCATCAACATTGTCATTTACTGAGTTTCTGTTATGCGCCAGTCCCTGTCCTGGGTGGTCTCACCTACTTCATTACAGGGCATTCCTATTCCAGTTTCAGAAGTTTGTTACAAAGATGCCCCACTTTCTACATCCTTGTCATCATTTTTCCCAAAAGAAATTAGGACAGTCCAGGGTCTGAGTTGAGACCTAAACCCTGATATCTGCCATCCTTGACAAGTTAGAAGGATGACTCTCTGTCCTCTGATTTCCTCCCAAATTCATATTTTGTCCCCTGGACAGGGTATCACTTGTCTTTAGCACCAAGTGCATATTGTGATAAAAAAACTAAATTAAAACTTTAAAAGTTTTTTTTGGTTTTTTTTTGTTTTTTTTTAATGTAAAGCAAAGGCATTTGGAGGCATTTCCAAGCAATGGAAAGGGAAACTCCAAGGATATTCAAGTTTTATCCGGAAAAAAGAATGCCTGATGTTTCTGAGTGATTCATTTATTCTGGGCATGCTGAGCTCATCTCAGCTGGAGTAATAACACTGTAGTAAAATGATGAGGGACACCAAACATTTGGGGGCACCCTGTTCACAGATGATTCAATCAGTCGGTGATGGCTGCCTGGCCCAAGGTCACGGCCTTTGATGCGCCTCTCCTGGAATCTGAAATGGAAACTTAGAGAGTCGGCGGCAGATGGGAGCAGGTCAGGTAAAACTTTGACACGTGCAGTTCAGCTGAGCCACGTTAATGGCAAAGTGCTAATGCTAAGGTCAGGAACTCTGCGGCTGCTGTCACCTGGGAGCAGCCCGATTCCCACCTCTCCTGCCTTTGAAAGGGCCAGATTTTACCTGAACTCTGGCAGGCCCATAACCTTAGAACACTTTTCCTTACTTAGGCTAACTCTCGGCAACTTCTGTTCCTAGCAAATCTATGAACTCTAAAATAAATTGATTTTGCTTAAAAAGGTAAAATGTACCTGCTTTGCAAAAATATGGCAGAAGTTTTCTCCTGAGCTCCAGGTCATACACTAAGGCTTGTGGCTGAGGCCCAGCAAGGGACCGAGTGGTGGGGTGGCAGCCCTGTCCCATCCCATCAGGGAGGGAAGAGTCAGGGATGGGAGCAGAAAGCCTGGCGGAGGCCCAGGGGAAGGGCAGAAAGGAAAAGGAGACGAGCCGTGCTCCCTGCTCACCTCTCCCTTGCTGCCAGCCACAAAGATGAGCCAGTTTGTACCCAGCCTGAGCCCTTCTGTTCTGTGAGCTGGATAGAGAATAAAGCCGCAGTCAAACCGGCTGACACCTTCGCTGAGCCAGTAAACTGCAGTTCACGGGATAGGTGAGCTCACCCAAGCACAGTCATCACTAATGAGAAACTGTGCAAGACACGAAACCAGCTTTCTTCTAGGAGGCTTGGGAAGTAAAAAAAGAACAACTTTTCGAAGTTTTACGTATCTGTACGTAGAGTACGTGCAATGAGCATGTGTGGGTACACCTGCTGCCTACTGTGTGCCTTTGAACAAATTCCTTAACTCCTTGGAGCGTTGATTTCTTCACCCATTAAAAAAGGATAATAAAATCCATGCCATGCGGTCACTGTGAGGCTTAAACAATCTAATGTATAATGCCTGGCATATGGCAAGCATTTCAGAGGCAGTAGCTGTTTCTTAAAAATCAAGCTGGACACAAGGAGTCGTGTCTGGTCCTGCAACAAGATCCGTCCTCACCCCTTGCTGGCCGAGTAGGTTAGAAAGTTCCAGCAGCATTAAATGTCAGTCATCTGTTTCTGAAAACAGAAACCCCACAGCATTCTTCTGGCATAATTTCCTTTTCCTTACAGGAAAGTTGTTGAAGGAGCGCGGCAGAAGGGACAGCACCGGGGAAGGTGCGTGTCAGCACTCGGCACCCCCAGCCCCAACCCCGTCCCCTCCCCCAGAAGAGTCCATAGATGAACAGCCTGAGCGCGAGTCATACCAGAAATCGGGTCTGACTGACTCGGGATTTCATATGCTAATAGAGCCAATATTTTAAAATCAAATTTTATATGCCCGAAAGTCCAGACTTTTGTCCCTCTTGAAAGTCAGACAGCAGGTCACCTCGGGCCCTCTTTCCTCCGTGTCAGCTGTAGGTTGGCCTCTTTCAGCTGGGGCCGTCTCCCGTCCGCCACTGTCCCCATCACTCCTGCTTGCCTGGTCCTTGTGGACATTTCTGCCTGGCCCCGTGGGCACCCACAGAACCTGGCGCAGAGCCCCGCACTTGGCTACTTTCCCAGCCAAACTCTTCCTCTCCGTCAGCCCTTCGTGTTGTGAGAAGATGATCAGCATGAGTCCTTGGGGTCCCCGCAGGGTCCCCTGACGTCTTAGAATGATGCCACAGAAGAGGCCGGGCAGTTTTGCCCCCTGGGCCCCTTTTCTTCCTCACTGGGAAAAGAGCCCAGTGTATGAACTCACTGTCCCCCATGTCACCCTCTGGACGTCAGCCTCTCCCGTGAACTGGGATGGTGGAGGAGAGGGACTCAGGCTGAATTTGGTGCTAACTCGTCCTAAGGCAGAGTTAGTAACTGTCTGGTTCATTTGGAAACAGAACTGCACGATGACTTCAGGGGCCACAGCCATGGTTCAGCGCGGGCATGCCCTGAATTTCCTGCTAGAGACAGGCCAAGCTGGAGACTCCCAGGCCCTGGAGCTCCAGCTAAGAGGAACACTAGCCAGAAACCTTTATTTCCCGCTGTGATGGTTCATTTACAACCCAAAGATGCATGGGGGGTGGGGGGTGGCGGCAGAGAAAGTGGAACCACTGGCCCTGGCCAGGAGAGCAGTACAAAACTTGAAGGAGACGAAAAACACATTAAGAGCAGGAGGGATGGGGGAAGAGAAAGGAGATGAAGAGAAGGAGGTGCCCTGTCACAGAGCTGCAGAAGTCTGGACTAACAAAATTAAATCCTGGGGAATAAAGACAGCAAAAAGGGTCATCAGTCATGTTGTGACTTATTCTGGTGCCACCCGAGCTCGGGGAGGCAGTTAGGGCCTTGGCCTGCCGTCTGGCCCATGTTCTGTCAGGGGGGGCTCTGTCTGCCCGCCGTGCCTCCTCTCCCTCCTGTCTCCCCCCACCCCCCGCCCCTGTTTCTCCCCCCTCCCAGCCCTGGATGCTTCCAAATGGGGCCTCGGTTCTATAAGCCGTTTTCTTAGATTGCATCTAATATAAAATGTTCCACTAGAATAACTTTGTTTTCATTTCACCAAGCAAGAGAAAAGAACTGAGATGCTTTGAAAAAGTAGCCAAGCCCAGGCAGTTTTAATAGGCTAGCGGACGGGGTAGTGAAATTGTTTAACACAGACTTATACCAAAGTAAAAGCTCCAGAAAGACAGACGGGGACAGAGAGAGAGACAGAAACAGAGACAGACAGAGAGAGAGAGTGTACAGCCTCAGGGGAGGGGGTGTTTTGAGCATCCCTCTCACATTCTGATACTCTACCTGCCATCCAAGGCAGGCTCCAGGAAAATGAGTTTACACTCCCATAAGCTCCCCCGTGAACGATCCCCATAATGTATCCCCTGGCGAGAAAGGCTCAGACGTGTATGGGCTGGCCTGCGGGTCACAACTGGGGAGAACTATGCATGTTTTAGGTATGAAGCCCTCGGTCTTTTAGGAAATGGTGCTAGGGCTCCACTCAACCTGAAACTGCAATGACACACCAGGGAGACCTAAATCCTGCCAATTCATGAGTGGAGAGTGGTCCTTCTCTAACCCTGCATTCTAGAACTTTCTTTGAGAGAGTGAAGTGGAAGGGAGTAGTTCCCTCCACTGCTAATGAAAGATTTTCCTTGATCGCTAGTGGTCACCTGCACATTCGACCCCTCCATCCATCCTCCTCACTGCAGCCAGGGTTCTCGGAAACAAATCTGATTCTGTCGGGGGAGAATCCCATCTGCTGAAAACCTTTAGTGACTTCCCCTTTTTCAGAATAAGAACTAAGTCCTTAATATGGCCCAAGAGGGCGACCATGGTCATATATTCTGTCATCCAAATCAAGACTGTTGAGAGTAAAAGGGGACACTAGTCCTAACATGCTAGGAAAATAAGAGTAAACCAGTACTGTTCTTGGTGAGCTGAGATGTATGGTCACCCAGCATTCGGGCTCTGCATGGTCAGGTCCCCGTCTCTCTCTCCAGCTCTGTCTGAGCCACCTTCTGGCTTTGCTCCAAATTCTAGCCACTCTGGTCTTCTTTTACCTCCCAGAATTCCTCATGATCTTTCCTACCACAGGACCTTTGCACATGCTAGTCCCTCTCCCTGGAATCCCTTTGGCCACCTTAAACCAGGTAACTCTAACTCATCATCCATATCTCAGCTTAAACAACACTTTGAAAAGAGGCTGTCCCTGACCTGCTCTCCCCTACCCACAGGAAGCTCAAGTGAGATTCCTCTGTTATGAGTTCCTAAAGAAACATGTTCCTTTCCTTTCAGATCCCTTACCTCCCTTGGTTATTTACTCATTTATATAATAATCTAACTGCTGTCTGTTTCCCTCATCAGACTGTGAACTCCACGAGGGCAGAGACCAGGTGTATTCTGCTCACACTATGCACTTAGCACCTAGCACAGTGAGTGGAATACAGTAGGTGCTCAATACCTCCACGACAAATTAATGATGACAGGCCCAAGCCTTGTTTAGAACATGCACAGAAACTCACTCGGTGCCCAGCAGCCCCAGCGCTGGACCCACTTGTGCCAGGCCCTCATGCCGTCCTTCCTGCCCCAGAGCACTCACACTTCCTCCCGTCCCTCCACCCACCCTGGTCTTTCCCAGCCCAGAGTCATGTACCGTCTGGGCCACCAAATGTAGCACAGGCCTGTATCCTGCTTTGGGACACTCTGTAAAATGGGGATGATAATTGTACCACCCGTGTAGGGTGGTTAAGAGGATAAGACAAGTCCATGTGTATAAGGCACGACAACAGGGCCTGACGCATACCGGGCATGCAGTGAGCGATGGCTACTGTCATCAGGGACACTCTAGCGGTGATTCTCAGGGATGTGGAGAAGGGTAAATTTAAAAATCTCAAAATGACCCAGAAGTCATTTAAACACACATTCCCTGGGAGATGCCTCTCCTCGGGCTCCCCCACACACTGTCATGGAAACCACTGCCCTAGTGACCAGATTCTAGTCAATGCAGAGACCCCTCCCATCTCTTCTCTGACTTTGCTCCGGTAGCTCCAACATTAGAGAAATCACCACCGCCTGAGATAGGCCACTCTCAGCAGACACAGCTTCTGTCCTTTATTCATTCAACAAACATTCTGCAAAGCTCTAAAGACTAAAGAAGACCCTCAAAGTCAGGGACCATGTCTCTTTTGTCCACTAATATACTCCCAGTGCCCGGCACCGGAATGGCACAGAGTGGGCTCCCAATAAACATTTTTTGACCCACTGACTACTTTGTGCCAGGCACTGATACAGCACAAGGAGATCAGACGGTGAGTAAAACAGACGCAGCCTCTGCCCCGGGGAGTTCACAATCCAGCTAAAGAGAGAGAGGCCTTAGGAGACGTCACACAGCAGTGTGCTAACAGGGCAAGTGCAGGTGCTGTGAGAGCACCAGGCGGAGCAGCTAAGCCAGACTTAGGAGCCCAGAAAGGCTGCCTGGAGGCAGGGAGATGCGATCTCCAACCCTCAGACACGAACAGTGAGGAGCTAGCCACAGGTTGTGGTGGAGGAAGGGTGCTACAGGCAGATGGAACAGCATGTGCAAAGGCTCAGTGGCAAGAGAGGATGGGCTATCCAAGGAACTGAAGAAATGTGAGGTAACAGGATGGTTGGAGACGAGGAAGAGCGTTGGAGGAAGCTTGCGGAGGGGGCCAGGCCACTTTACACAGGGCCTAGGAAGCCCCACGCTAAGGTATATGGGCTTTTTTCCAAAGCAAACATCCCACAGATATTTACTAAGCAGCTTCCATGTGTGAAGACCGTGCTATGCACTGAGGATAGGGAGGAGAGCAGACAGTCATGCTCCTTGCCCTTGTGGACTTTACAATCAGTGCAGGGAACAGACGTGGATCCAGTAATAACTGAACAAATGAACATTTCATCACAAAGGGAGATAAATGGTCCAGAACAGCCCTGCTCAGGCCCCTCTGTGAGGAGGGGAATGTTCTAGGTCTGCACCGTCCGCTCGGTACAGCCACACGGGGCTGCAACACTTAGAATGTGACTAAGGTGAATGAAGAAGCAAATGCTAATTTTACTTAATGTGTATCAGCTTACATTCAAATTTAAGTAGCCAGTAGCTACCCCACTGGACAACACAGAAAAGAATGAACTTGGTTCACAAAACCGGTTATTTTGAGATTTTAAATCTACTCCCCTCCCCACCCAGAGTCACCACTAGCATGTTCCTGATAATAATAGTCATCATTTATTGTGCACCTAGTGTGTGCCAGGCAGCACATAACAAAGGAAACTGGTCTCAGCCTAAGGGACCAGAGAAAGCATTCCCGGGGAAGGGACACCAGCTAGAGCCTCAATTATGGGGCAGATCTTGTTGATTGGCTTTTTCCCATACCCCTAACGTGCAGTGGAAAGAACACCAAACTGGAATACACAAGGTTTCCATTCCAGCCCCGGCTCAGTGTCTTACAAGCCAAGTAGCACATCTTCAGGTCCCTGATTTGCTCTGAACCTCAATTTCCTCATCTGTAAGATGAGAATAACTGCTCTACCTAATGCACAAAACTGTTAGGAGAATCAAATGAAAGTACGTATGTTTAAAATTATAAATACTATATGAATGCAAGACATAATTTTAATTTCTCTTTCTCTCATTGCAAAACAAATGCATACCTGTTATAGAAAATCTGGAAAATGTAGAAAGTGTCAAAGGTGAAAATCTAAAAATATATGTTAGGTGTCTTTTTCTTTGCATACGTGTGTATCTGTAATTTTTTAAACAAATCCTGGGAGCATACTTGCACGCTGTTTTGTAGTCTGCTTTTGCCCCTAGCAAAATATCATGACTCTTCCCCCCATGTTGTAGATAGTTTTTCTACAACATGGTTTTCAATAGCTGCAGAGTGTCCCATAAGATGTCATTTAACCTTCAGAGCCCATTACCTTCCTTCATTAGCAGGTTGAGAGTGAGCTGAGAGAAGTCCCCAAACACTTGCTCTCCCACCACGAGGCTGGCACGGAGCCCAAGGACACTGCCAGCATGTTCAAACTCCAAAGTGCCAGGTTCCTGGAATGCATTGCCTTCATGCCCCCTAGCAATCCGAATCGTGAACACGGAGGTCTACTGGGGCGCTCCCCTGATCCCGCCCATGTGTGCGCAATCCCGCCCCAGACTCTGGAATTAAGCCAAGCCCAGAGGGCAGCTTTGCCAGACTCTCCAGCAATCAATTACACACCGGCAATGGGTACCCAGCGCTGCGTGGCTGGAATTCCTCAGGGGGTGACCATCAAGCTCCTGTGCTGGTCATTTGGGGAATATCTTCCTTCCTTTGTCACCAGTAAGCTTCACGGGGCTTTAATGTTTTCAAAGTTCAGGTGGACCTGGACCCTCTGTACGGCGCTCCTGCCGAATTGGTTTTCAGACTGTGCCACTTTAAACATGATTCAAGAAAAAATTACCGGAGCCTCCACTCCATCTGTCTCTGGAAATGGTCTTTCTGCTCAGATCATTTGCCAGCGACACTCCATCTCCACAATTACCTCGGCTATTTTATCTTTATCTGTCTGGAACACTGAAGGGGAAGCAGCAGATAATGCTGTTATTTAAGGGACTTGTTCAGCTTAAATACTTTTGTACTTGCAGAGCATAAAACAGCCCCACCGCTGCCCTGGTCCTTCCTGGGGGACCAGGCCCTGCCCCATCTCGGGGTTTAAGTATGATGAAGGGGGCTGCCGATGAAACGGTTGATGCACGGCGAGGGGCGTCCCTTAGGAACGCGGGGACGGGACTGAATCCCTGGCTGTCGTTAGAACTCCAAGGGCCTCCTCACCCCAGGGAGCCTCCTGGCATTGGCTGTAGTCCTAGCATGGTTTCTCTGCAATCGGAATTATCCGCAGCGGATGAAGCTTTGGGGTGCCTGAAACGTCGAGAGGGAAGAGCAAAGGCCAGACAGCTGGGATGTTAACCTGCCTGACAGCTCTCTGCTAATGTGTCTTTTTACACACTCACTATATGAACATACTATAGACACCAAGAGGAAGAAAGATGCTACTGCCTGCCTCCTGCCTACAGGGAGATAAAATATCGAAAGATAATGAACAAAACCAGGTAGCACACGCCAGGTTAATAATAACAGCTAGCATTTACTGAGCTCTTACGACGTGCCAGGCATTCTGTTAAGCACTTCATCACATTTTCTTATTTACTCCTCGTAACTGTGCTGTGAGGTGGTACAGGATGAAGCTCGTTTTTCAGACGAGGACACTGATCTGTAGTGAGATTAAACAACCTGCGCGAGCAGCGGTTGCAGCCAGAGCTTTCTGCTTTGTAAGCAAGACGCTGCTGCTGCTTCCAAAGGGAGCAGTTACGAGATGAAAGAGGGGGAGCCCAGCCCTGCTGCCTAATAAAGCTGATCCAATGGTCATTTCAGGCACCAGGACCAGAAACGCAGAAAAGGATGCATTGGCAGCCCCGGGGAGTGGAGAAGGCAGCTCTCGGACAGGCCCTGCACATACGTCTCCAGAGACACACCCTTCCTTAGCCTGGGCCTTCCAGTATTCTCTTCTCCCCTCCTCCAAGAGGGAGGGTTTCTCTCTCTCTCTTTCTCTCTCTCTCTTTCATTCTTTTCTTTCTTCCTGTCTTTCTTTTCTTTCTTATCAATTCATTTATCCTCTAAAAATGAGATTCCATTCCTTCCACTTAAGGACTGAGCCCAAACCAGCAAGAATTCCAGCCACAGGGACCAGGGAAGAATCTTGGGAGACCAGGCAGGTCACTGCCTGGAGGAGCCTGAGTCAGCTCTTCCCCAAGAAGTTATGCAATTCAAGGTAAGGACGAGAGCAGGAAGAGCCATGACGGTACAGGACAAGTCACACTGGTCTTAGAGCCAAGCCAAGAGAGTGAGGGCAGAACCAGAAAATCAGACATGAGGTCTGGCTCTGGTGGGTATCCCCAGAAGTGGGCTGAAACAAGGCTTGGGTGTGGGTGTTTTCTTCGGGAGGTGATTCCAAGACACAACAATAGGGAAGCCGGGACTGAGACAAGGACAGGAAGCAGGCAAATGCAGGGTATAATGATAAGAAGTCTGCCATTTTGGGACGACTGGGCTCCATTGCACTGGGGAACGCTGGGAGACCATGTAGAACATACCTCAGAGTTGGTCCCCCCACCTCGAGGGGCAAGGGAGCTGGGGGTTTACTCCTGACCCATTCATAGTTGAGGCTGCTCGCGTAAGCAATGACTCCCCGCGTTTCAGCCTGCCCCACCTGCTCAGGCTAAGCCAGGTCCTCCTGCAGCCAGGAAGCCCACGGGCAGGCAGGCTCAGGTGCTTGCAGAAGAGGCCCTGGTTGGGTGTGCCTGGGAACTGGACAAGTCAAAGCCAGAGCAAACAGTAACTGGGAGGAAAAGAGTACAAGAACATGGTTAAAACCCTCAAGGCTGCAAAGGGAACAAAGGACTGTGAGCTCACCAGTGCACCTGGCTGACAGCCACCTGGCCCAGGGACAGGCAGGGCAGGGGGTTCAAGGGTCAGGGCTGGGCTGAGGGGAAGCAGCTCCTTTGGGCAAGTTGCTTGGGCTCTCTGCCCCTCATGCTCCTGCTCCCTGGTCTCTTCCCTGTCCCAGAGGATGAGCTGGCCAAACAGTCTGGGAATCAGACCCCAGGAAATGACAGGGCCCCTGGGAGTCCTTGGTCCTCCTGTCACTTCTAGCTTCTCTCCCCACCCCATTCTGCTCTGCCTGACCCCCCATGCACTTTCCCTGGGCGAGGGCAGTGTGACTTTGCTGAGATGATACCTTCTCTGTCTCCAGCCCAGACCCACAGCCCGACCCCGTGACAATGGCCCCAGAGCTGTCACTCTGCAAACAACTGTGGCTGTGTGAGAGGCGTGAAGCCAACATGAGGATCGGAGACAGACACCTGTAATTTCACATTTGGCGGAGTCCAGCCCTCCAAACAGAAATGCTAGTTCAATTTTCTGATTCTCATTTGTCTTTAACCTCAGACTAAGGAGGGAATAAACCCTCTTTGATTTGTAGACTGAATTCTTTAAAAAGGCAGTTTATTCTTTTTTAAATTTATTTTTTTCTTTTTGCTTGGGGCAGACACCCAGGGCCCAAAATGGGAATTTGGTACCTCGGTCGGATGGCTCAAACTACCAAAATTACTGGAGAAAATATTGCACTTGCTACCAATTCATCTTTCCTGCTAATCCAAAAGTCAAATAAGTCCATGGAGGGCTTTTTTTTTTTGTTCTAGAATTTCAGGCTCCCTGAGGGCTAATTTCTCTGAAAGCTGCATTAAACTAATAGCACCATAAAAGGCCCATTGTGAGATGTAATTGGTTTGCAGGACTTTCCTATAAAAATAATAAAAAGACTGCCAAAGGCAGTTTCCAAAGGTCAATTATCTCTGTGTTGCTTGAGTTGAGTGGAGGTCAATCCCAGAATTCCATTTTATAGGCCCGTTAATCAAAACTGGGCCTGCCCTGCCCATCTGGACCCCATCAGCTATGAGGGCAGTCACAGGTTCTGCCCTTATGCTGGTTGCCAAAGGGGTGCTCTGGGCTCCTCTTTTCCCAGGAAGAGACTGGCCCACTGTGACCACAACGAATGCAGAGCTGGAGCTGAGATTGTCAAGGCAGAATGAAAGGGAGAGAAGCTACCTCCTGAGCACAAAGAAGAAGAGATGAGAACTCAGCGAGTCACGCGGGCCATGAGCCAGGCAGTGTGCTTGGAGACTAGGTCGCACAGGGCCCTGTCCCCAAAGAGCTGGAGAAGTTGGCTGAGCCATGACTCTTGGTTATTATATTTGACCCAAACCAACTTAAACTATCTTAAGTATAAGTGAAGCTTCATTGGCGAACATAACCGGGAGTCTTTAGGATGGATGGATCCAAGAGCTCAAACATGTCAACTGTTCTCTCCCTCTGTCTCTCCCACCCTCCCATGTGTATCTCTGCACTGCTGGCCCCAGCTGTCAGACAAGCACTCTGCCACACGATAGTCAAGGGCGTCAGGCTGCCCTCGTTGCCCGTATTTCCCATTGAGCTACCTCAGTATAAAGAGAGACTTTTTCTCATAGTATTCATACACCAATTCCAGGAAAAATCTCTGGTTAGCTCTGCTCAGACATCGTGCCCACCCCAGACCAATCATTGTATCTCAGGGGTTGCGAGAACATGACTTGCTGAAACTGGGTCGCATGCCCACCCACTCCTAATTTCACAGGAACAAGGTTTTCTGCTTCTTGCCCCTGCTCAAAATAAAAGCTGAAAAACAATTGCTCTTACAGGGCCTAAGTTTCTAAAAGAATGAATTATTCTAAAGATCCAAAGTATGCCAGTCACAATAAGGATGCATGGAAAAGTATGGAAGGATGCACTGAAATATTAACAATGGTTATCTCGAAGTGGTAGGTATGACTCCTTTTTTCCCTTACTGAGTATAACGTTTCCAGTCTTTCTGCAATGAAAATGTGTGGCTTGTGTAATTTTAAAAAGGAAAAGATAATGCTAAAAACCTATCCCTGTCTCCCATCCAAGTACTAACCAGGCCAAACCCTGCTTAGCTTCCAAGATCAGATGAGATCAGGCACATTCAGGGTGGTGCGGCCATAGACAAAACCTATCAATGTCATTACTCTGATTGCATTAATAAATGCACCAAACAATGCTTTTATTGGTTTCCCAAGTCGACTTTGCTGCTAAAGAGAAAATAGGATGACCATTCAGAGCACTCGGTGACTATGTTTTTCAATAATACTGTTACTTGGCCATGCTAGTCTATCAAGTCTTTTCTGGGTCTTGGATTTATATATCTCCTGCTCACAAGGTGCTAGCCCAACAGCCAGCCTCTTCTTGGCCCAAGCTGATGGCAGCATCACAAGGCCATGAGGGATGAAAGTGTGTGCCTTCTCACAATAGCCTGCTGTGGCCGGCCACCTTTGCGGCCAGCCACCAAGCAATTATTCATTAACAGCTAAGTAAAAGCCAGCACATTTTCTATCATCTACATGAGGGGGTGGTCTCTTGGTGCAATCAGTGACTGTCCACACTGAGTATGAAAGGGATGTGCCCTCCCTGGGAACAGTGGCAGAAATGTTCCAGCTGGGGGTCAGAAGTTCCACAAAGAGTCATTTCTGTGTTGAGAATAAAAGTAGAAATTATCAGACCTTTGAAATAGCTTAAACTTAGATCTTAATGTTTCAAATAGGATCAAAGTGCCTTGGCATAATACAGTACTTTTTATGGACTCCTTTGTCACACAGGTATGGACATACACATGTATGTCAGCCAAAAGTATTTTAAACTTTTTTACCCGGACTCCCCCGGAAGAGGTAGGAATGCTGGCCAAATAAGAAATAAAATTATCAAAAGATGTTGATGCTTCTTAGATGTGAAATTGTTAAAGGATTAAACACCAACCTACATTTATAATATTCACATGAATTCTAAATCTTATATTTTCCCCAAGGAAAATAGCTATTAATCAGAAATAAATAGTTACCATTCATCTCTTATGATTTGATATGTATTATTTCAAGTAGTCCCTTATAACAACCCTGTAAGTTTTCGAAGACAGGAAATTAATGAACAAAACTGGTCATCAGATGAGAGTTTAACCCAGGTGTGTCTTGACTCTCTGTCCCCTCCTTCCTTCCAGGACAGCTGCATCCCGTTCTCAGCAAGTCCCCAGCTACATCTGCACACAGAACGCACATCCGTAGGCATCCCACGTATGATAAATTCATGCAATGCTCAGGGACCACATTTTCTGCATCTTCTGCCTCTTAATATGGGGGCCGTGGAGAGGGATTGCCCAGCAAGAAAAACTCAAATGAAAAAAGAAAACAGAAGCTCGAGTCAACTTTGAAAGAGTAAAATCGATTTCACTCAAAGAATCCCTCTTCCACTGCATAGAAAGTAGCAGCTGAGCAGTGGCTTCGGAACCGGTTTGGCCATTTCTGGCTTAAATACAACCTCACCAAAGGAAATTTCCTCAAGCGTCGGATGGGCATAATTCTAAACGTAACACTAAACATCAACAGGGAAATAAACCCTGTGGTTATAAATCCCACAAAGAAATAGTAAAAATGTCTCTGACTAGACAACAGCATGACAGAGCAATGCTCCAAAAACACAAACGTGAATGTAAGTTGCTGCCTACTTTAAAGAAGAAAAGCTAATGACAAATTCTCTCCGGCTACTTTGTCGAGTCCTTCATATTAGTGCTTGGAAAGTGGCGGGGCCCCAGGGTCTGTTCTTGGGTACCGCAGTGTGGAAGGGGTGCCGGGCAGACTTGGTTTATTTCTTCTAATGCTCAGGCTGGGGAAAGTACAAATCTTTCTTTAGAGGTTTATGGAAAACAAGACCAGCTTATGGAGAGTACAGCTTTTTGTTGTTGTTCTTTATAACAACAAGAGGATTTGGATACACACTTGAGTTTATAAAATACAAATCCTGTTTAAATCTATAGATGTTAAGAAGACGTGATGGTTCTTTGAAGAAGAAAGCAGCACCTGATCAAATTGCACCGAGCGAGGTGCTTTGTTGTCGTGAGATATTGATAAATCTCCAGATCTTCAACAAGGGGCGTCGAGAATAGGAAACTCATTTCCAATCATACCTTAGGTAGGCGTTTGAGCCGGAATAAGATGAAAGTCATTAATTTTTTTTTTTCTATTAAGCCACCAAGCACAAGTGGAAATAATTCTCTTCTTTCCTTATTTTGATCTAAAATCTGTTAAGGATAAGAGCCAAGATTCCCATTCCAAATCTTCAGAGAACTGCACGAAATTGTTCTTTTCCTTTTTCCTTAACAGAAACAACAAGGTGTGAACAAAACTGTCACTTAATATGATAATTAATACAGGGAGATATAATTAGCTGCTCCAAGCATTCTTTTCTCGGCTCAAACATCACTGACGCCAAGGAGGTTAGCGTCTATATCTCTGTTAGGGTAATAAGCCCATCTGACGGATAGATGTGTTCTACTTGAATTGGTAACACAATATCCCAAATTAATTTCCGAATGATTTCCCAAATCCTCTTCATAGATAAAAAAGAGAGTTGCAGAAGCAAAACACTTCCCTGGGCAAATTCTCACATCTGTAAACATAAACAGCCTTATACCAAACCACTTAACTTTCTGTAACAACATAAATATAATCAGCAACAGTAAGACTGCCCAAAGCTGACCCTGCAACACAGGGCAAAGCTAGAACAATCTCTAAGGTAACAAACTAAACAGCACTCGAGTATTTAACCACCTAAACCAAGAACACACTACCACCAGTCTACGTAACACCCAAGAACAAAAAAGTTAAAACACCATCTTCAGTAGGTTGTGATTAGATGAAGTCGTGCAGACTCTTTAAACTCCACTTCGCTTTCCTTTTATTACAAAAAAGTCAAGTCTGCTCTGCTGGCAAACAAAATCCAGACCTGTGGTTTGCCTAGCGGTGAGCACACTGCCCCCTTTAACTAACTGCATCATCCCATCGCTTCCCCTGGCCCTCTCTCCTTCCAGAACAAAACACAGGGGCTCTATTCCCACTGTCTTCTCCCCATTCTCTCCCACACCTCTGCCATTTCTCACCATCGCCTGTAGCTTCACGTACTTCAGTTAGTTCTCTACAGTCTTTGCCTCCCAGATTCTTTTAAATTGGGAGTTTTAATGTGGCTGTCCCCATATAATCAGTTATTGGGTATAATTACTTCTTTATGAGTAGAATTACCATTCCATTAAGTTTATTAATTCTCCAGGAAAATGGGGTTGCATAATACCTGAGTTGGAAGCGCTTCTTCTGATGTCTCTGCTCCACGCTTTCTCCATGCCACAAATCCTGACTCTTAACAGTCCTGATGCATGATCTTCTCCCCTGTGCTTGAACACTTTGGGGAGAAAAGAGGGTAACCATATTTGAGGCAGCCTGTTGGATTGCCAGACCACGAACATCGGTGGAACACTCTGCCTTGCATTTCTGGTGATGATCTCACTTGAGTCTTCGACGCTGGTTCCACTCTCAGGAGCTCTGCAGAATGTCGACTCCCCTTCTGAGCTGGTAATCCCTCAACTGACAGAGTACACTGATTTCATTCCTCTCAACAGCAGTGTTGAGCTCAGGCAGCTACAATAGCCAAAAATCCCAGGAGGTAGGCTATGAGGGACTGAGGGACTGGCTCCTTTATGGGGAGGGGCAGCAGGTTGGCCCCAGGTGACCACTGTCATGGATAAATGGAGCTCCAATGCCGCCAGGTTTTTCAACTCTCCAAGAGAAACATTCAATCTGGATTGGCTTGTGAAATTGCTCACTTTTTGAAAGTTGACAACAAATCATAAGATAATTTTAAACACCATGTAGGGCAAATGAGACACATCTGCAAGCCAGATCCGAATCACAGGATACAGGTTGGAATCCATTTTTCTAAAATCTTCTCTTCTCTGAACCAGAGGTGTGGTGGTTTCTATAACAATGACAAATGTGGTTTGGGATTCCTTTTTATTTTATTGTCCTGCACACTGGCCTGTAGAAATGGCTGTGTCTTGTCGAGAGCAAATATTTGCATTTACCTAGAGGTTTTATTTTTTTAAAGCACTTCAACCAAATGAACCTCTCATGCAAAGTTGCTGGCATGAACACAGTTAGATGGTTACACGTTATTTAGGTAATGAGCCAACATCATTAGTTAAACATCAATGTCTTAAGAAATTTATTTAACCTCTCTGAACCTCATTTTCCTCATCTGAAAATGGGATACAAAATATCTTCCTTGGTGGAACTTAATCATTACCATCCATTTGCTGGTTGAGGTTGCTCCAGAATTAGTGACTCACTTCCAAAGAGTAGAGTAGGGAAAGGGTTAGAAGCAGTGATTTTACAGTGGAGAAACCTGACAACCAGTACCTTAGCCAAGTGATGAAGGGGAACATCACCTTCATCATGTGGCTCTCATGTACCTCTTAATGTGATGGGACTAGAAGGGCACTTCGCCTCTGCGGTATTCCTTCCAAAAAACCAACAACCCAATCTAATCATAAAAAAATGTCAATTTTATACCAAGGGACATTCTACAAGGTAGTGTTTTAAGAAGTAGGAAGTAGTCAGTTAGGCCAAATGTGGTTGAGAGATTGTATGAGATCGGGACAGGAAAGGTTCTGCTAGACCTGGATGCTTACGGACGTATGGCTGGAGACCACAGCTGGACTGGGGAGGGCTGAAGAGCGATGGGACCAAGGAGAGACAATGGGTTCAAGAAGATTGCTTGGAAGATAAAAAAGAGAAATTGGGGTGTGAGCCGAAAGGATGTGAAATCAAGGAAGACTGCTGGCTTTCTAATGAGCTGTGCTAATACAGATATTTATAAGCTTAAGGGAATGATCCTGTAGAGGACAAGCTGATGACGCAGGAGAGAGGTATAAAAACTTGTTGAAACATCACGTCCTTGAGAAAGCAAGGAGACGGGATCCAAAGCACAGCAAGGGGGTTTGGCCTTAGATGGAGGTAAAGAAACGCCTTACTTTGTAATGGGAGGAAAGTGGAGAAGACAGGCACAGCTGAAAGTAGACTCGTAGGTTTGTTGGTGGGAAGATTATGGCTTCTGCACTGTGGATTAAGTATGAAGCAAGCCGTGAGTTAGAAGTCAGAAGGTAAGGGGTGAGGAAAGGTGGCAGAAAGAAGGCAATGAAGGCACACTGTGCGAGGGGCCTTGCCGGTCCCTTACAGCAGAAAGTGGAGCGGGGAGGGAGTCCAAGGAGTTGAAAATGTTTTCATGGGAACAACAGCAATTGTGGGCCCCCAAATCTAAGCTGCATAAGGAGAGAAAGGAAGAAAAGAGATGAATGGTGACAAAAGAATGAAGTCAGTGTTTTGAAGGGCTCAGTGATGTTGGAAAACTGTTGCATTGGTTATTTTAGAACATTTTATCTGGAAGAATAGGAGGCCACTGTCAGAGAATAAAATATTCAAACTCAAGATTTCAAGACTGGTGGAATAATTAGATGATACCCTGATGACCCGGGGTGGAAGGGAGAAAAAGTCATTGGCACTGAGGAACTGAAGGAACTGAGAGCCCGGGGCATGGTGCAAGTCATCCAAAGGACTGCTGATGTCACCAGCAGCAATAAAAAGAGTTAGTGTGGAAAAGCACATCCTGAGCCAAGAGCCAAGGCCTCTGGGGCACGAGCAGAATGCCCACGAGGTGGGTGAGTAGACTATTGCAATTCGAAGCATTGGTGAGTGGTATAGCTGAGTGACCCGACTTCACATACATTGGTATTTTCAA
>CAUYSK010062551.1:0-50221 GCA_963575035.1 Avahi laniger
TGCTTGTAGTCCCAGCTACTTGGGAGGCTGAGACAGTAGGATTGCTGGAGCCCAGGAGTTTGAGGTTGCTGTGAGCTAGGCTGATGCCACGGCACTCGCCCCAGGCAACAGAGTGAGACTCTGTCTCAAAAAAAAAAAAAAAAAAAAACCAGTGCATTTAAGGAATGATGTTTACATTGGGAGTAGCGGGGAGAGCGCCTCATATGCTTGCTTGTAAGGCTCTCTGGTTGATTAGATGACTCACAATTCTAATATAAATATTGACTAATTTCTTTTAGGTATTAATAAAGCTTTCAGTTCAACTTATGTATTTAATGAATAAAACATAATTAGAAAAGTAAATAATCTACTTTAAATATAACATATCCTAAATGCAAATTAGAAGAATTTTAAATTGAATTTTGTTTTAGATGTCTATGCTAGTAATTTCCTCCACTAGAAAGGATAACTGAGAGCAATGGAATTTTTGACAAATTACAGGAAAAAAATGATAGGGTGTGACTTTAGCTGTTAGGTGCTCATAGGAAGAAGGACTTCACATTAGTACATATTATTATACAAGTACTTCTCCAAACCGTATATGCTAGGCCTTTGAAGGGTCTTAGTATAAATTCATTGTGTTGTGTGCAGACATTCTTCAAAGCTCTTTCCATGAAAAGAAACAAGATGCATAATGTAGGTCTAAAATATATTCATTTTGGCAGCTAAACACTAATTTGAAAGCTTGAAAGGAGCTTAGGAACTTTTTTATTTTTTTTGACTAGGCATTTTAGAAGGTGAGTCAATAATATATTTCACCCGTTTTTTAAGGATGTATTAATATTAAGAATGAATTACAGTGTCCTTTCTTGTTTCTTTCCTTCATTTTTTTTCCTTTTTTGGGTAAAAAATCTAGCATCTCTTTTTGTTTTTACACTTTCTTATGAATGTAATATCAGAGACTAATTTGGGAATATTCAGCTGCTCCTGGATCCTTCTGAGACTGTCAAGTATTGAATTAGTGACAGGTGCTTAGAGTGATATTGTCTAGTAGCATCCCTATCACTTAAGTCTGATGTTTCTTTTGCCAAAGTTACTCTAGCCACTCATCTTTAGTTCAACAAACTTTCCTTGATGTTTATTTTGTGTCAAGTACTATGTTGAGCACCAGAGCACCCACATAGGTCAGAGTTCCTATGCTAGAGGAGAGTATCTCATTGGCCAGAGGAGAAGGAAGACAACCTGATCTGTTTTCATGTGCACTGTCATAAAACATAAAAGCAGTGACATTTTAATGAATAGCATAGGTAATTTAACCTTAATTAACCATACACAACTAACTGTAAACTGTAGGTAACAATGTTTTTGAACACTCAATTTTTGTGAAAAATCACACAAGAAGGAAACTTGCTGACTATTTTTAAATAAAGTGTCAATTATAACTGTAAATCACTCGCTTTTATGGAGTTATTTCAAATTATTAGTAATGAGTAGGTGGTGTTTTATTATATCTGTTTGTAGACAACTGTTACTATTTTATAGTTTTTCTGTTAAGAATTTTTTAAGCAATCTTTTCTGGGGGCTTTTGAATATTCTTGGTAATTTGAACTAATGAAGTCTAACCAAAATACACATGCATATCTCCTCTGTGATATATAAACTTAACTATTTTATTTTTCATTTCAGGAAGCAGAAGCCCAGGCAAAGCAGCAAGCATGAACCTTAAGCATTCTGCCTTAAGCTTCCTGAAAAATGAGTCTCCATTGCTTTTATAAAATAGCAAAATTATCTTGGCTTCAAAAGGAATAAGCTTAATGTTGAAATAATAGATTAGTTTGTGTTTTCACGTGCAAACAATCAAAATGAATATATAATTAAAATGTGAGCGTTGTGGTGAGGAGAATGGGAAATGAATATAAAATTTTAGTAGATATAATAGTGGTGTTATCTGCCAAGGCATTTTATGTACTTTAGTCATTTTACAAAGAAAACACCCTTCACCTTTTTTTGGTATTATTATTGCAGCTTAAGTATATCTGTAGCTCAACATTGAGGAGTTTAAAAAGGAGAAAGAGGAGAGAGAGTCAGAGAGAGAAATAATCTGTCTCTTATTCCAAAATTGCTTTATTAATTTTCGTGAACAAGAATATGTACCTTTTTGATGTGATGTCATTGTGATTAAAAAGTACTTGCAGATAATGTTTATATGTTAAACATTGTAATTTCTGCGGTAATTATAACATTCCCATTCTTTTGTAGATGAAACTTCTGTGTACTGAACCCCAAGTTTTCCAGGTTTCTGAAAGTAGCCTTTAATTGCATAATTCAATTATCAGAATAGATGACTTCCTACCCCCCAAAAAAGCAATAGATGCATTCAGTTGATAAGTCCCTTGTTTACCTACACAGCTAGGATGGAATCATGTTTCTAAGTTCTTCCCTTAGTGAAATACACATGTATATATCATGGAAGTGGGATAAGTAGGTTTAAAATGGCATTCTCTTCAATGAGCTCAGACTTTTGATTATTATAAAATAGGTTGACAATCATTGTCCAAGGTTAGTTTTCCTTGTGTTTTTACTAAAAGAAATCTTAGTGGTTTCCCTCCTCTAAAACAACTTGTGATCATGAATGTCACTATTTCTCAGATATCTGACGTTTTAGTTTCATTTTAGGCATATATTATGTGAGTACATTAATCTAAGCAGAGAGAATCTTTTTTATGCCTCTATTCCAGCAAAAAGCACAAGTATCAAATAAAGGGGCAACTTTTGAAATATTAATTCTAAAGATTTCTAAAAAGATAAGAAGCATGGCCTAAATCACTTACACAGAAAATACATATATAGTACATTAGCTCCATATTATTTTATTACTAAAAGTGAACACTTTTACTTTAAACTACTTTTATTGTATCTGTTGTATCCAAGTCTGTATTCTTTGCCAAAATCAACATGTAATAAAGACATGGCTTTGTTTACGGAAATTCAAACTTGATGTAATGCTTTAAAATAAACTCAGTACTTTTAGAAACATAATTTATGTGTTCTTGGAGTTTCTAAATAATATAATAGTAATTTTAGATCTAAGTAATATCTTTTTAGAGGGTTTGGAAGGAGAAAAGAGAAAATAACAGAAAGAAAACAATTTGAATGCAATTCAAGTTTTTTTTTTCTAAGTTTTCTTTATAAGGCTCTGAATTTTTTAGTACAAACTGGACACAAACTATTCCATTGTTTTGTTTATAAAAATATACTATAGAGAACTCTAGAAAAAATAGGGTGCTTTGTAATAAGAAATAGAGAATAAGAAAATGCTTTAAAAACCTTTCAGCCAATATTTTCTCCTGAGATTTATTAAATACTGTGGATGTTAGTTACATAATTCTGTGTGGTCATTTTTACTTTTATTTTAATAGCAAAGAAGTTAATGCTATCAAAAATAGCCATTCTTCAAAAATAGATGCATTTTTGAGATGTTTATATCTATTAGACGATATCTTAAAATTAACATGTATGTATATATATATATATATATATATTTAAAGTAAAAGATGGATTTAGTCTTCCTAAATTGAAATCTTTCATTTTGTCAGCTGAGAAATATATGTCTGATATATACAAGGAAAGCAAGTGAAATTCTGATTATTAAGCTCAGTTTTATAAAGAACTTTCACAATATTTGCCTGGAAAATATAACCCTTGTGAGTTGTTATATTATATTTGGCCTGTTTCTGTTTGTAAATCAGACCTCCTAATTCGTTATTTCCCATTTTAGAGCTGATTTACTCTTAAGAATATTTGACCTTCGGGAAGATTTCCATTATCGCCAAACAATGCAAATTTTTGTTGATTGTATTGTGAAATGCCAGCACTTCTTTGGGAATCTGAGTGTAGAGGTGAAGAGAATTTTGAAACAAAGATTGTTAATTACTTGCTTGGGAAAATCTAAATACAGAATTTTGGTGAAGTCGGGTTTCATTGCACATATTTTATTTATTCAGAAACAAAAGGAAAAAAGAGGATTCACATGTATTTTTATTACTCAGTTGTGGATATTGAAAATATAGAAAGGTTGACATTGATCTCATCTTTTTCTTTGTAAAGTAGATATTTCTTTTCTTTGAAGAATTCCAATAAAAATGATTCAGAAACATTCACATTGGGTTAATTTGAACCTCCTGGTCTCCTCCCCCATACCCCACCATTTCTGTCCCTGTATATTATCAATTATCCCCTTCCTTTATTTAACAAACAATGTTTTAATTCCTACATAAAGAGTAACCATACTGTTAATGTAAATATTATTTTAATATGATTGCCTTTTTAAACATCTTTATTGAGATATAATTCATATACCATAAACATAACCCATTTAAAGGGTACAAGTCAATGGTTTTCAGTATATTCACAGATTTGTGCAACCATCACAATTTAAATTTAGAATGTTTCATCACCTGACAAACTATATACTAGCAGTCACTCCCCATCCCCCCCACTCCCTCAGCCCTGTGCAACAACCAATTTCCTTTTTGTCTCAATGGATTTACCTATTTTGGACATTTTAAATAACTGGAATCATACAATATATGGTCTTTTGTGACTGCTATCTTCTAGTTAACACATTTTTGAGTTTCATTCATGTTGTAGCATACATCGATACCTCATTTATTTTTATTGTCAAATATTATTCCATTGTACAGATAGAACTACATTTTGTTTGTCCACCAATCGGTTGATGGACATTTGAATTGCTTCTCATTTTTGGCTATTACACATAATGCTGCTATCAACATTGAGGTACAAATTTTTTGTTTGAACACCTATTTTAAATTATTTTGGCTATATATGTAGGAGAGAGTCATAGTTGTTTTATGTTTAAAAATTTGATGAACCGCCAAATTTTTCCCAATTGGCCTTACTATTTTACATCACCCCCAGAAGCGTAGTGTATGAATGTTCAAATTTCTCCAATTCCTAGCCAATGCTTATTATTTATCTTTTTTTATTATAGCCATTCTAGTGCCTGTGAAGTAGTATTGCATAGTAGTTGTGATTTATATTTCTCTGATGGATAAATATGTTGAGCATCTTTTTCTGTGATTATGGCCATTTGTATGTCTTCTTTGCAGAGATTTTTTCAGATCCTTTGTCCATTTTTAAATTGTGTTATTTGTCTTTTTATTGTTGAATTGTAAGAATTCCTTATATATTCTGATTGCAAGTCTGTTATCATGTGTGTTTTGATAATATGTTTTCTCATTCCATGGGTTGTCCTTTCATTTTCTTGAGGGTGTCCTTTAATATACAAAAGTTTTTAATTTTGACAAAGTTAGTTTATATATTTTGTCTTTGCATATACTTTTGTTTTTGCTGTCATATCTAAGAAAATATTGCCTAATCCAAGGTCATAAAGATTTACTCCTGTGTTTTCCTCTAATAGTTTCCTTATTTTACCTTGTACACTTAATTCTATGATAATATTTCAAGTTACTTTTGTATATGATATAGGATAGGGATTTAAGTTCATTGAGTTGTCCAAGCACAATTTACTGAAATGACCATTCTTTCCCCATTGAATTTTCCCAACACCTTTGTCAAAAATGAGATAACCATAAATATAAGGGTATTTTTAAATTTAATTTTTTGACAAATTATAATTGTATGTAATTATGAGATACAAAATGATGTTATGATACATGTATACAGTGTGAAATGATTGAATCAAGCTAATTAGTATATGTCAGCTTAAATAATTATTATTTATTCTCCTGTTTAATTTCAACTTTGTACCCTTTGACCACCATCTCCTATTCCACCACCCCCCAGCCCGGGCCAACCTGTGATAATTACCATTCTGCTCTCTGCTTTTATGAGTTTGATTGTTTTAGATTCCACATATAAATGAGACCGTGCAGTATTTGTCTTTCTGTGTCTGGCTTATTTCCTCCATGTTCATCCATATTGTTGCAAATGATAGAATTTTCTTGTTTTCTAAGGCTGAATAGTATTCCTTTGTGTGTATATACCACATTTTCTTTATCCATTTATCCATTAATTAGGCTATTATAAATAATGTGCTGCATGTATGGGTATATTTCTGGACATTTGATTCTATTTCAACAATACATTTGTCAGTGTATTATATGTGTACTATGGCAGTACCACACAGTTTTGATTTTCATAGCTGTTTATTATGTTTCGTAATTGGGAAGTGTGAGTCCTCCAACATTGCTCTTCCTTTTCTTTTTTGGCTCTTCGGTGTCCCTTGCATTTTCATAGGAATCTTAGGATCAGCTTGTCAATATCTGCAAAAATGTCAGCTGGAATTTTGATAGGGATTTGATTGAATCTTTAGCTGAATTTGTGGAACAGTGCCATTATAACAATATCAAGTCTTCCAATCCATATATATGGGTGACTTTCCATTTATTTAGGTCTTAATTGTTTTCAGCAACACTTTTTAGTTTTCAGAGTACATACTTTTCACTTATTTTGTTAAATTTATTTCTAAGCATTTTATTCTTTTGATGCTATTATAAATAGAACTGTTCTCTTAATTTTATTTTCAGATTGTTCGTATCTAGTGTATAGAAACACAGTTAATCACAATTGATTTTAGTATTTTGATTTTGTATTCTGCAACATTGCTGAATTCATTTATTACTTCTCATAGATTTTCTTAGTGGATTAAGAATTTTTATATACAAGAATCTGTCATCTGTGAGGAAAGAAAGTTTTACTTTCATTTTGATCTGGATATATTATATTTCTTGTCTAATTGCCTTGTCTAGAATCTCTAATACAATGTTGAAAAAAAGTTTCCAGAGCAGAAATCCTTGTCTTGTTCCTGATTTATGAGGAAAGTGCTCAGTCTTTTGCCATAAGTGAAATGTTGGTTTTGAGTTTTTCATAGTTATTCTTTATTAGGTTGAGGGAGTTCCTTTTTATTTCTGGTTTCTTGAGTGTTTGTCATGAAAGAATATTGGATTTTGTCAAATACTTTTTTTGCATTTTCTAAGCTAATCATATGTTTTTTCCCTTTATTTTATTAATATACTATATTATTTTAATTAATACAATTTCCATATGTTGAACCAACTTTGCATTTCTAGGATAAGTACTTCTTGGCCATGGTATGTAATCTTTTTTATATGTTGCTATATTTGGTTTTGTAGTATTTTTTTGGAAAATTTTTGAATCTGTATTCATGAGGGGATACTGGTCTGTTATTTTCTTTCTAATCATGTCTTTGTCTAGTTTTGGTGTCAGGTTAATACTAGCCTCACAGAATATGTTGCAAAGTTTGTCCTCCTCTTCATTTTTTTGGAAGAATTTTTGAAGGATTGGTGTTAATTTTTCTTTAAACATTTGGTAGAATTTACCATTAAGCCATCTGATCCTGGGCTTTTCTGTGAGGGAAATCATTGGATTACTAATTCAATATCTACTTGTTACGGGCTTGTTTAGATACTCTGTTTCTTTTTAATCAGTTTTGATAGTTTATGTTTTTTCATTTGTTTATAGTTATGCATACAATTCACTTATAATCCTACTTATTTCTATTTAGCTGGTAATTATGTCTTTTCCATTTAGTTATATTTAGTCAGTAGTTATATCCCTTTGTTCCATTTAGTCAGAGGTTATGTCCCCTGATTTTAGTAATTTGAATACTATCTCTTTTTTTCTTGGTCAGTCTAGCTAAATGCTTGTCATTTTTTTAATCTTTTAAAGAAGCAACTTTGGTTTTTTTTAATTTTTCTCTATTTTTTCTATTCTATATTTCAACGATCTCCTCTCTCATCTTTTGCTTGCTTGAGTTTAGTTTGCTTTTTTTTCTAGTTTCTTAAAGTGGAAGGTTAATGTATTGATTTGAGATATTTCATCTTTTAAAATATTACAGGTGCAAATTTTGCTCTAAGTACTGCTTTAACTGTATCCCATATGTTTTTGGTATGTCGTGTTTTCATTTTCATTTATATAAAGATATTTGCTAACTTTTTTATTATTTCTTCTTTGACCCATTGGTTAGTTAGGAGTATGTTTTTAAATTTTCACTGTTTGTGAATTTTCCAAATTTCATTCTGTTCTTGAATTTTAATTTCATTCCATTATGGTTAGATAGTGTGCTTGTGTGATTTCGGTCCTTTTCAATTTGTTGATTTTTGTTTTATTGCTGAACATACAATCTACCAGGTAGAATATTTTGTGTGTACTTGAGAAGAATGAGTATTCTGGTGGTGGTGGCTGGAGTATTCTAAAGATGACTACTTGAAAGTGGAGCACTGAAGTCTTCAACTATTAATGTTACTGTTCAGGTGGCTACTTCTCACTTCAATTCTGTAAGTTTTGCTTTATTTTAAGCATGTTTTGTTAGATGTGTATAGTTTTTATAATTGTATCTTCTTCATTAATTGATCCTTAATCATTATAAAATGTCCCTCTTTTTCTTTAATCAATTTTTTTGTTGTTTAAAACTCTATCTTGTGTAATATTAGTATAGTCACTCCTTATCATTGTTATTTTCCATTCTTTCACATTGAACCAATTATTATCTTTGAATCTAAAGTGTATCTCTCATAGGAAGTATAAAGTTGGATTTTGCCTTTTTATCCATTTTGATATTGTTGACCATTAAATTGGATTGTGTAATCTATTAGCATGAATGTCATTATTGATACAGTTGGATTGACATCTGTCATTTTGCTTTCTGTTCTATGTCTCATGTCTTTTGGTTCCTTTCTTCCTCCTTTAATATCTTCTTTTGAATTAATTGAATGTTTTAATTCTTTTGATAATTTTTAAATTATATTTTTAGTTATTTTATTTAGTTATTTTCTTAGCATTTTTGTCTAGGGCTTACAATATTCATTACATTTATCAAAACTGCCTTCCGATTCATATTAACTTAATTCTAGTGAGATATGTAAACTCAACTCTATAAGCTATATCCCCTCTTCCACCCTTTGTGCTATTATCATTATATTAATACATATTACATCTATATATGTTAGAAATCCAAAAGTAAATTATTTTAATTCTAACTTTAGATAACTCATGTCTTCTAAAGAATCTATGAAAAGAGAGGAGAACACAAATGTGAGATTTTAAAAATGTGTATATTAACCTTCTTATTTGCCATTTTGGTTCTGTTCATTTCTTTCTGTGGAATTGAGTTACCATATGGTGTCCTCTCCTTACTACAATACAGCTGTATGCCCTTAGGACAACTTCCAGAAACTTTCAATTACTTTTTAAATGATTTTCTTCAGTTAAATATTGTTTCATTGGGCCAGGGTTTGCTATGCTCGTCACTCCACTACTACAAAAGCTCAGCATGATTGCCATTCAAAATAAAATATATCTGATTTCCTCCACAAATTCTAAAGTTTTAACATAACAAATTATTTAACTAACTAAAATTTTTAAAAAGCTTTGGGTTATTAATTTGTATTACTACTTGAGTAATATAGGGGAAGAATCAGACATAATGGGCTCCTGTTTTTAGCAACTTTATTTTTATTCCTTCACTTTTGAGTAAAGCATAATGGCTCCAGAACATATATAGAGCACCTTTTGTTTCTTCATGTTTTTCTTCACCCAAATCCCAATGGTGAGATTGTGACCAGGCATGGTGAAGGCTGTCCACCTACTCTGAGCACTCTGCTAGATACTCTGCCTATATAATTTCTCTTAATCTTCACAAAAGCTCTGAGAAGTTGGTGTGATGGTTAATTATATGTCAACTGAACTAGGCTGTGATGCCCAGTGCTTTCATCAAATAGCAGTCCAGATGTTCCTGTGAATGTATTTTTTAGATGTGATTAACGTGTAAATCAGTAGACTTTGTAAAACCTAAAGGTGAGCAGACTCCAATCAGCTGATGACCTTTAGAGAAAAAGGCTGAAGCCCCCTAAGAAAAAAGGAATTCTGCCTCCAGATTGCCTTCCAAAATCTGTTTTGCCACTCATTTCCATCATCCTAAAAACTGGGCTGAAAACCATCTTTTTCTGCCTCTTTCTACTCCCGTACACTTTTTGGTTAGCCATATATAAAATAAATACATTCTTGAAACATTGTCTAAAAAGTCAAATTCTGAGGTTCAAACACTTTTTTATTTACTTAAATTTAAAAATTAGATCCTGGTCTTACTGAATGTTGCTGTTGCTATGGCAGCACAAAGTCTGCCCTATGAAATATAATTTTGAGGCAAATACTATGTACAAGCAATTTAGGAAAACAAAGCAGAGAAGGTATCAATTTTACCTCAACTATTTAGCTTATACAATTTTGATCTGTCGTTTCACTGACAAAGCATTTTGATACTTGTATTGATTTTATCAGCTCAATCAGGGAAAAGAAATTAAATGCAGTATTGGGCTGACAGCTTCTAGACTGGCTTGAACTGGTGAAGTGAGTCAAAAGAATCAAACAGCCTTGTTCATGTAGATAATACTTCAGAGAAATCATAGATAATCCTATTTCAATTTTCCCCACTCTATATATTGGAAATATATGCAGATCATACATGATTTTAACTATTTCTAAGTGTTAGTAAAATGTTAAAGTGGAAGCATTGGGGAAGAATGTGTATATTAAATTTATAATAACAACTTGGAGTGGAGGGGAGGAAAAACACAAATTAAACATCTGGTATAGTGACTGACACCTCAGCAAATGGTACATTGTAGACCAATATACCATTGTATAGTTAATGGTGAATACCCCTTCCAACATCATTCTTTTTTTTTTTTTCTGTTCCCTACAATATATCTACCACTATGCCATGTTTTGGGAAGATATGAAAAGGAAAAAGACATTCTGGGTGATCAAGGAAATTAGCTTGAAAAATCTTATTTGCCATATTTTATAATGTCTAGGTTTTAGAGTCCTACTGTGAATAATAATTATAATTAATCATTCTCTCAGCCCATATTTTTTATTGCATTCTGTGTATCAGGAACTTTGTTAGGGGATGAGAATACTACCATGAACAGAATGTTATCCCCACTTTCAAGAATCTTATTGCTATGGTTTGGATATGCTTTGTTTGTCTCCATTAAAACCCATGCTGAAATTTGGTCCCCAATGTGGCAGTGTTGGGAAGTGTGGCTTAGTGGGAAGTGCTTGCATAATGGGAGAGGATCCCTCATGCATGGCATGGCGCTGTTCTCATGGTAGTCAGTGAGTTATCTTTCTGGAAAGACTGGATTAGTTCTCATGGGAATGGATTATTTCAGTTATCATGGATATGGGTTCGTTCCCTCAAGAGTGCGTTGTTATAAAGCCAGGATGCCCCTTGGGTTTTGCCTCAACACATGTCTACTTCCCATTTTACCTTCTCTGTCATGTTATAATGCAGTGTGAAAACCCTCACCAAAAGTCAGAGGCATGCCCTTGAACTCCCCAGCCTGCAGAACTGTGTGTTAAATAACCCTTTTTTCATTATAAATTATTCAGTCTGAAGTATTCTGTTATAGGAACAAAAAGTGGATTAAGTTTAGTGGGGGACAATGGACAAATTACTAGGCATTTCTAATATAGTAAGTAACTAAATGGTGCTAGAAGACCTAGAAGTACCTTGTGTGTGGGTGTATGTAAGAGGTGGTCAGACAAGTTTTCCAGAGGAAGTGATATATAAACTAAGGCATAACAGCTAAGTAGGAGTTAGCCAAGTAAAGAAGCATGGAAAATGAAGCAGCATATTTTCAGGCCTGGATACAAGAGACACCAGGGAATATTAAAGAAACTATGGGAACTTCAGTATGACTGAAGTGTAGTGTGTGTGTTCAGCACACATACACTACTTAACATGAAGGTGCTTGTGATCAGGTAAGAAGCTGGAAAAGTAGGCAAGTCTTTAATATATTTTTATTCTTCTTTGAAACTGTCTTTACTTGACAGTCTGCTTTTGTGGTGAGTGGTCCATGTTATTTTTTTCACTTTTAAAATATTATTAATTGACAATTTTTCAGAGCAGTTTCAGGTTTACAGAAAAATTGAGCAGGAAATAGAGTTTACATATCCTCCCAGTTCCCTCTGTTATCAACATCTTGCGTTAGTGTGGTACATTTATTATGATTGGTGAACCAATATTGATAAATTATTAACTAAAATCCATAGTTTACATTAAACTTCACTACTTGTATTTTACAATTCTATGGATTTTGACAAATGCGTGAACTATGTATCTACCATTACAATATCATACATAATAGTTTCACTGCCCTAAAAATCCCCTGTGCTTCCCTTGATTAATCCCTCCCTTTCTCCCTGCCTGTGTTATTTGTTTGTCAATTTATTTGTTCATAATTTTTTTGTATTTTGTCATTTATTCATGTGCTTTACATTTTATTTTATGTGCCCCTTGCTTGTTTTTTTAAGTATATTACATTGTTTAAAATTGGAAAAGATTTTAAGAGATCATCTAGCCTAGGAATGTAAAATATGTCACCCAAAAGCTTCCACTACCCATTCACTTGTCCCTGGTGGATATTGTTTAGAGAATCATGGTTATCTTTCCTGTTGAACCTCAGAATCCTTCTAAACACATTGCTTTAGGAAGACCCCGCCAGTCATCAGATTTGGCACAAGAGTTAAAACCTATTTGTGGCTTCAATCTAGTCTAAGCTAACTTCATTTTACCAACAAAGAAACTGAAACCCAGAAAAATGAAATGATTTACCCCAGGACAAAAAGTTTATAACTTGCAAAGCAAGAATAAGTTGAGTCTGGGGCTTCTTACTCAATCCAGTGGTATTTCTACTATACCTCTTTTAAGGTTATCTCAGAAGAGAAATTTTGTGAAGTAAAAGAAAAATTATTATAAAGTGCACACTTCAAGATTTTCTTCAAAAACATACACTTCTGTTTTCAATACCAATAACCCCTGGTTATGAAGCAATTACTTGGTAGTGGTTTTTAAACCTGATTATTTTAACTCTTCAAACAAAATATCATGTAGAAAAACCCAGTATGAAAAACATGTAAGTGGAGCTTTTCTTATTGAAATAGGTGTGTGTGTATTTGGGGAAGTGGAAGTCTGACTGATTCTGTTCTTTGCCCCACTCAGCCTCAAACGCC
Organism: Avahi laniger; assembly: GCA_963575035.1. Lineage (NCBI taxonomy): Eukaryota > Metazoa > Chordata > Mammalia > Primates > Indriidae > Avahi > Avahi laniger. The sequence continues at coordinate 13,063 of CAUYSK010062551.1, forward strand.
AAATAACTCTAGGGACTGCGTAAGTTTCTACCAAGAATAGCTCGAAAGTCATTGTACTTGAGGAACAAATGTTTCTGCATAAGAAACTATTCATTTTATATAGTCATACTTTAAAATACATATTTTTACATCTCAGATACTATATCTCTTCTCTAAATATCATGGCTCATAGACTAATGTATCAATTATGCCCCCAAATTATGTCAATGAACTGGATATATATAATGAATTATTAGTGACTCATCCTTTAATGTATTATGTTTGACTTAATAAGCGGACTTCCTATTAGATAATTAAATCAGGCAAATGCTGCTATAGGAGACTATCTCTGTATAAGTAAGGTAATAATTTTGAAATATACCTTAGCTATTTAGTCCTTTTGCAGGCACTTATTCTGTGTTGGAAATGTTATACACAGTGCTTCCATTTTTAAAAATTAACCTGCAAAATAGCCTAACCTCAGTATAACACCTCTGTTATCAAAGGGAGGAAGTCAGAACAATCCAGGTACAAATGTTCTTTAGCCAGTTACAGGCCCCACCCCCGCATACACATACAATCTGAAAGAATGCAAAAGAGCCTTAACTTTAGGTTTGTGTCATTTTTCTCAATCCATTTGAAATCCATGGCTTTCAAACTTTTTTGGTTATGATCTCCAGTAAGAAATGCGTCTTAGATTATGACCCAATAAATAAATAAATAAATATACCTCTGTATGTATATGAATCTCTACATCAATTGCTCTATACACACATTTATATGCATGCATATCTATTTCCTCATATATAATTGTAATTGGAAAATAAATTTTACAAAAATGTTTTTTTCCTTGCCCTACTTTTTCTATTACAGTTACAAGCAGCCAGACAGTATCATTAGATTCACTAGTTTGACAAAGATGTTCTAAGGTATCAAATACACGGCCACTCAGAACTTGGCCTTTATAATTATTTGATTATCAGTACACGATACTCATATTTTGTGTATCTCTATTGACCATCATGCCATGGACTTATAGTGCCCTTTGTGTCATTGGATATAGATTCATTAATGTCTTTACATATGCATAATCAATTTAGAGAACAAAGTCCAGAAACCCCAGAACCAAATCAGAAAAATTCATCCTTAAGAAAGAATCATGCTATAAACCACAAATATATACAATTTTTTTCAATAAAAAAATAGATTTCTCAGCCAGAGCTAAAATAAAAACAGTTAAATAAAACATTATTTTTCTTTAGAACCACTCTCGGTATCAAAATCTATTTGAGTCAGGGTTCTTCAAAGGAACAGGAAAATAGAACAAATAGGAAGTCTGTCTGTGTATGAATTATTTTAAGGAACCGGCTCACACAATTGTGGGGACTGGAAGCCTGAATTTCATAAAGGTTGGTAGGCTGGAAACTCACAAAAGAGTTAATGCTGAAGTTTTGTTTTACTTTGTTCTGTTTCATATTGTTTGTTTGTTTTTACAAACAAAAGTAAAACCCCTCTCCCATTAAGCAGTTTCTCCCCATTCCCACATCCTCCAAGTCCTGGCCAAAAGCTATCTACATTCTGTGTGTATGGATTTATCTATTCTAGATACTTCATATAAATGGTATAAATTGAATCATACAATATGTGACTAGCATGGGTCAGTACTTCACTCACTCATGGCTGAATAATATTTAATTTTATGCATATACCAAAATGTGTTTATCCATTTATCCATTGATGGACATTCAGGCTGTACTCAACTTTTGAGTATTGTGATTAGTGCTGCAATGAACATGCATGTACATGTATGTATATCTAGGAGTGGATATCTAGGAGTCCTATGGCGATTCTGTGCTTAACTTTTTGAGGAACTGCCAACCTGTTTTCCACCATGGCAGTACCATTTTGCATTCCCACCAGTAGCACATAGGGTTCCAATTTCTCCATATCCTCACCGACACTTGTTAATTTCTGTCTTGTTTTGTGTGTGTGTATATGTGTGTGTGTTTTAGTAATAGCCACCCTCATGGGTGTGGGATTGTATCTCATTGTGATTTTCATTTGCATTTCCCAAATGACTAGCAACAGTGAGCATCTTTTCATGTGTGTTGGCAATTTGTATATCTTATTTGGAGAAATGTCTACACAAGTCCTTGCCCATTTTTTAGTTCTCTTGTTTTTTTCTTTTTGAATTATAAGACCCCTTTACATATTCTGTATACTCCACCTTTATCAGATACACGATTTGCAAATATTTTCTCCCATTCTGTGTGTTGTCTCCTCAGTATGTTGATGTTGTCCTTTGATGCATAAACATCTTACATTTTGATGAAATCTAATTATCTATTTTTATTTTGGGTGACTCTGGTGCTTTTGGTGCCATATAGATGAAACTATTATCTAATCTAAACATACAAAGATTTATCCCTATGTTTAGTTCTGAGAGGTTTACAGTGTCAGCTCTTGTATTTAGGTCTTTGGTTCTTTTCAGTTTACTTTTGCATATGGTGTGAGGTAGGGGGTCCATATTTATTTTCTCCATGAGGATATCCAGTTGTACCAGCACTATTTGTTGAAAAGACTATTCTTTCCCCACTGAATAGTTTTGGCATGTTTAGCAAAAGTTAATTGACCGTAGATTTATGTCTGGGCTCTCCATTCAATTACATCGGTCTGTATGTCTACACTTATACCAGTATACCACTGTTTGATTACTCTAACTTTGTAGTAAGGCCTGATATTGTGAAGTGTGAGTCCTCCAACATGTTCTTCTTTTTCAAGATTGAATTGGCTATTTGAAACTCCTTACAATTCTAATGAATTTGGGTATGAAGTTGTCCATTTCTGCAAAAAAAGAATCATTGGAATTTTAATGGCATTAAATTGGCAGATCACTTTGGGTAGCATTGCTATATTAACGATATTAAGTCTTCCAGTCAATTGACACAAATTATCTCTCCATTTTTTTAGGTCTTCTTTAATTTTTTTCAGGCATAATTGGGAGTTGTCTAGTGTATAAGTTTTTTTACCTCCTAAGTTAAATTTACTCCTAGGTATTTTATTCTTTTGAATAATACTGTAAATGAAATTGTCTTCTTAATTTCCTTTTAAAATTGTTTATTGCCAGTATATAGAAACAAAACTGTTTTTGTATGTTGATCTTTTACCATACAATGTTGCTGAATTCATTTAAGCTCTAGTAGCTTTATTTTGTGGATTACTTGAGATTTATATATATATATATATATATATATATATAAAATTATGTCATCTGTAAATAGAGATAGGTTTACTTCATCCTTTCCTGCTTTTTATTTATCTTTCTTGCCTGATTGCTCTGGCTAGAACTTCTAGTACAATGTTAAATAGCAGGGGTAAAAACAAACGTCTTTGTCTTATTCCCAATATTAGAGGGGAAATGTTTCAGTCTTTTACCAAATGAGTATGATGTTAGCTGTGGATTTTTCAGAAATAACTTTCTATGTATAGTTTTCTAAGTGTTCTTTATCATGAAAGGGTGTTGGATTTTCTCAAATGCTTTTTTTTTTTTTTGCATCAGCTGAGATGATCCTGTTTTTTTCCCTTCATTCTGTTAATGTGTATTACTATAATTGATTTTCTAATGTTGAACCACCCTTCCATTCCTGGGATAAATTTTACTTGGTCATGGTGCATAATCATTGTAAAATGGTATTAGATTCAATTAGCTAGTTATCTGTTGAAGATTTTTATATCTGTATTCATAAGAGATACAGGTCTGTAATTTTTCTTTTTTGTGATGTCTTTATCTGTCTTTGGTATTAGAGTAATGTTGGGAGGCTTTTAATTAGAGATTTTATCTCTTTAGTTATTATAGTTCTGTTTAGATTTTCTATTTTTCCTTGAGTCATTTTTGGTAGTTTGTATGTTTCAGAATTTGTCCATTTCATCCAGGTTATGCAATTTGTTGGTGTACAGTTGCTAATAGCATTCTCAATTAATCCTATTAATTTCTCTAAAAGTGATAGTAATGTACTCACCTCCATTATTTATTTTATTATTTTGGGTGTTCTATCTTTTTTTGTTTCTCAGTCTAGCTACAATTTTGTCAATTTTGTTGATCTTTTCAAAGAACCAACCTTTGGTTTTATTGAATCTCTATATTTGTTTTCTAGTCTTTCTTTCATTTAAATATGCTCTAGTCTTTATTTTCTTCTTTTTGCTTGCTTTAAGTTTAGGTGAGTTTTTTTTTCCCAGGTTTTTAGTTGCAAATTTAGCGTATTGATTTGAGACCTTTTTTCCTTTCAATATGACTATTTGTTGCTATAGATTTATCTCTGAACTCTGTCTTCAGCGCATCCCATAAGTTTTGCTATGTTGTATTTTCATGTGCATTCATCCTTAATGATTTTATAATTTTTCTTGTAGTTTCTTATTTGACCTATTGGTTGTTTAAAAATGTTGTTTAATTTTCACATATTTGGAAATTTTCTAATTTTCCTTCTGTTATTGATATCTAGCCTTATTTCATTGTGGCTGGAGTAGATATATTGAATAATTTCAATATTTTAAAATTTATTTGGATTCGTTTTGTGACCTAACATATGATCTATTCTAGAGAATATTCCATATGCACTTGATAAGAATGGTTTTTCTGCTATTTTTGGGTAGAAGCCTTTTTATTTCTGTTTGGCTTAATTGATAGTGTTGCTCAAGTCCACTATTTCTTTATTGATTTGTCTAGATATTATATCCATTATTGAAAGTGGGGTATTAAAAAGTCATCTTTTATCATAGAATTATTTCTCCCTTCAATCTGTTAATGTTAGCTTTATATATTTGGGGGCTCTGTTGTTTGGTGTGTATATGTTTATAATTGTATCTTTTTAATACATTTTCCTCTTTGACAATATTTAATGTCCTGCTTTGCTTCTTATAACAGTTTTTGACTTAAAGTCTAATTGTCTAGTATTAGTATAGCAACCTTGGCTCTAGTTTGGTTACTATTTTCATGCAATTCTTTTTTTTTTTTCCTTTCATTTTCAATCTACTCATGTCTTTGGATCTAAAGTTAGTCTCTCATAGACAACATATAGTTGGGTCATGCTTTTTAATCCATTCTGCCAAATTATTTCTTTTGAGTTTAGTCCATTTATATTTAAAGTAATTACTGATAAAAATACTTCTGCCAATTTGGTATTTGTTTCTATATATTTTATACAAATTCTGTCCCTAATCTACTGCCTTAGTGCTTTGTGCATTGTAGGGAATTTTGATTCCCTTCTCATTTTTTTTGTATATATTTTTAAAATATTTTCCTAGTGATTACTATGGGAATTACAATTGACACTCTAAATTTGTAACAATCTCCCTTTAATTGATACAACCTTATCTTCAATAGCATATAAAAACTCTGCTCCTATACAACTTTGTCCTGACACCCCTTTATGTTGTCATTCTCATCATAAATTATATTTTTATACATTGTTTATCCTATAACATAGATTTATTCTTTTTTGTGCATTTGCCCTTTAATCAAGTCTAGTCTTTTAGGTTAAATCTGTTGTGCTTTTATATTAACCTAAATGGCCCCCTTTAACATTTCTTATATGGCAGGCCTATTGGTAATAAACTCCTTCAGCTTTTGTTTATCTGTGAATGTCTTAGCTTCACATTCATTTTTGAAGTATAATTTTTAGTATTCTTGGTTGAGATATTATTTTTTCTCTTTTAGCGCTTTAAATATGTCATCTCATTTCCTTCTGGACTCCATGGTTTGTGTTGAGAAATTGACTGTTGTTCTTATTGAGGATTCCTTGTATGTGATGAGCTTTACTTCTCTCTTGTTGTGTTCAAGATTCTCCCTTTGTCTTTGGCTTTTGAAAGTTTGATTATAATGTGTTTCCTTGTGAATCTCTTTGAGTTTATTCTACTTGGAGTCTGTTGAATTCTGGGATGTACAGATTCACGCATTTCATCAAATTTGGAATTTTTTTGGCTGTTATTTCTTCAAATGTTTTTTTCTGTTTCTTTTTTTCTGATTTGCTATTCTCATGATGCTTATGTTGGTTCCCTTGATAGTGTCCTGCTGGTCCCTTAGAATCTGTTCACTTTTGTTCATTCTTTTATTCTTTCTGCCTCTCAGACTGGATAATTTCAATTATCTTGTCATCAAGTCTTCTGACTCTTTCTTTTGCCTTTTAAAATATGCTTTTGAATCTCTCTAGGGATTTTTACAATTTCAGTTATTATAAGCTCAATAATTTCTCTTTAGTTTTTTTTTATAATTTCTCTTTATTGAAATTTTAATTTTGTTCATATATTGCTTTCTTGGTTTCCTTTAGTTCTTTTTCCCTGGTTTCCATTAGCTCTTTGAGCATATTTAAGACAATTGATTTAAAGTCTTTGTCTAGTAAGTTCAATGTCTGGTCTTTCTCATGTATGGTTTATTTTTTCTTTGAATGGCTATACTTTATTTATTTATATGCTCATGCTTTTATTTTGAAACTGCACATTTGAATATTATAATGCAGTTACCTTGAACATCAGATTCTTCCCTTTTCCCAGGGTTTGCTTTTCTTGATTTTTGAAGGATATAGTTGTCCATTTTTCTATTTTTCTATTTGTTACAAAGACTGTATTCCCTGCATATGTGTTCACTGGAGTTGCTATTCTATTCGCTTTATGTTCAACTGGTGTTTTCAGAAATTTTCTTAAATGCCATGAGCAGAAAATATAAACACATACAAAACAAAACACCTCTCCCAGCCTTTGAGTATTGGCTTTGTGGTGTGGCACTACTTTAAAGCTTTAGCCAAGCAATTTGCAACTCCAGCTTAATCTTTACTTTCTGCTTTCCTTGAGCCTAGATATATTAGCCAGAAGTGAAATCTTAAGGTCTTCTCAGTAATTTTCTGAACATGCATCCTGTCCTTGGCATTAAGTCACTTTCTAAATTCCTAAATATACATGAGGACTTTTGAATGCCTAATTTCCCAAAGAAACTCTCCTCAGGTTTTTCTCCCAGGTCTTATGCAGTATATTGTATGCCTCAATCATAATCATTTTCTTCAGGTGGTGTGGGTTTTTTATTCACCTTACAATATTTTTGAGCAATGCACCATTTTTCCCTCCTGAATGGGTTCTGAGTTGAGTACTCTTTAATATGTGTCATGTACTGTAGCATTTTCTAGTGTTTTATTTCCTTTTTTTTCAAAAATGCTGGTAACATACTATTAATTTTATATAACAACTTGCCTTTCAAAATTTTTGCATTGCAGAATTGACATAAAAGATACTTGGGACTTGGAAGTGACTCTTGACCTATTCTGCTAGCTTTTTCACCCATCGTATGACGTTAGAAATATCCCTGTGTCCATCTTTAACAGTGTAAAAAGAAACCTCTTCCTCTTTCTACCTCACCCATGATATCAGATATTTTTATTCCCTTCTGTGTTCATTTTGGGATATGTTACATGGAGGATATATTAGTGGATATATTAGTTTCATGCGAATCCCATAACACATTACCACAAACGGAGTGGCTTAAGACAAGAGACATTTATTCTCTCATAGCACTGGAGGCCAGAAGTCTGAAATCAAGGTGTCAGCAAGTCTACATTTCCTCTGGAGGTTCTGGGGGAAAATAGATTCTTTGCCTGTTTCAGCTTCTGTTGGTTCCATACAGTCCTAGGCATGCGGCTATATCACTCCAGTCTCCATTTCCGTGGTGCTAGTCCCTCTTCCTCTTCTCTCTGTCTAATTTCCCTCTGCCTTACCTTTATAAGAATACTTGGCATTGTATTTAGGGCTCACCTGAATAATTCAGGATGATTGCCTCATTTTATAATCCTTAATTACATATGCAAATATCTTTTCTCCAAATAAGGTAGCATTCACATGTTACAGGGATTAAATTGCAGACATCTATTTTTGGGGGGTCACCTTTCAACCCTTCACAGAGGATTTAAGAGGGGAAGTGGGATAAAGTCCTTCTCAGTGGGTGGCTGTCAGAGTGATGTATCCTGCAAAATGAGTAGACTTTTTATACTACTCAGATTTAAAATCCTATGGACAGCTTCAGTGAATGTTATTATGCTAAGTGACAATCCTCAGTTTCTTTAGTCAGTGCCTGAAAGATGAAGGAATAAGGTGTTAAAGGGGGAAAAATCATTTGCACGTGATATACATTGTCTCTGTTTTAAAGGAGAAACTGATTTTTAAATTGTGACTGATTTGTTTATATCCGTCTACTTATTGGTCATCAAGTTTATAAAGTTCTCTCATCATTCATTTTCTGAACTTAAGGCTTCCATATCTGCTGGCTCACACTCATTCACTTTTGAGCATCTCTTTGAGTGGAGTGAGAAGTTGAATATACAAACAGCCTGAAGTCGCTATATAAAAATAAAGCTCCGATCCATAAACTGCAACATCCAACCTGGGAAGCCAAACCCTAACCTGTGCAGCAAACTGTGCAGGAAGTTAAACCACAGCCTCTAGCAGTCAGCCCCAAACAGCTAGGACTCGGTCAATAACTGCCAGGTTCCCTAATTTTTGTCCCTACTTCCAACTCAGGAGCAATTAAAGTCAAATATGCTCCCCTGACTGATCACATAAGACATCCTACTTATAGTGTTAACCTGCTTCCAGCTTCCCCATGCCAACAGCCTCCAATCAGGGCATATATGAAGCCTTCCATTTTTTCCACTACAATGTTTTCCCACTCTTGCTTTATTTTGAGGCTTTGCAAAATGCAAGTGATGGTGGCTCACTCCCTTGCTATGGCAAGCTCTGAATAGCTTTTAATTGTTCTTATTTTGGTGGTTTTCATTTATTTTCATGGGACGCATTGGAAAGTTTGGAATGCACTCTCACTCACTGAAATGGAAGCGTAGGCCTCTGGGAGTCTGCCCTCAACCCCACCATTCTAGATTCTTACTTAGGCACTGCAATTCTATGGTAGTGTTGAAGTGAAAGGCTGCCAGACTTCTCAGGCTAGATATTGGAAATAAGAGGCAATGGTGCTTTTTACTCTCTGGTCCTCCTAAAACTAGATGAGATTTTTTAAGGAGTCTATTCTTGCATCTCCCTGAGGGTTTTGACCAGAAGAGGGGCTAAGCTCTGGGACTTCTTTTTTAGGGACCCGCCCTACTGACTCTTTTATTGTTGTCTTCTCTCCTTTCAGATTTTCCTCCCCACTGTCTAGGAAGATCATTTTATCTTACCTCTGTGATGGGTTCAAATCCTGACGTTATCACTTACAAGCTGTGTAATATTGTGCAAATTACTAGTTGGAAACTCATTTTCCTCATCCAAGGAATGGAGAAGATAACAAGCAGTACCTACTTCATAGCGTTGTGAGGATCAAATGAGGTAAATTCACGTAAAAACAACTTTAGAAAAGTGCCTGGCACATTGTGTTTATGAAGTATCTGTTATAGTTACTTTCAAAGGAGGCAACAGTTTTAAACCGTTACTAGTCCTGTGATAGAAGTAGGTAAAGAGTACCATATGGGTCATAAAGAAGACTGGAGTTACATTCTGTTAGGGAACAAGATGTCATGAAAGGCATCATAGGGGAGTCGTACTTAAAAGATCAGTAATTACTTGTCAAGCAGATGGTAGGAAGATACAGGACTGTGAGTGTGTGCAAAAAAGCAAGAAAATGCAAAGCTGAAGCATCGGGGAAACTACAAATAGTTAAGTATGGTTAATGGTGGAGAAGGGTGGATGTAACTGAGAGGTGGGAAAGAATGATCTTCAGGTGCTTGTTTCAAAGAATGAGTATAGAGTTTAGATTTTAACCTGTAGATCAACAGGTCTCAAAAATTACTGTGTTTGAGAATCACCTGGAGCTACTCACTCAAAATTTAACTGTCTTTGCCCTAGCTTTAGAGTTTTGGAGGAAGGTTCAGGGATCTGCATATTTAATAAGTACTTCAGATGACTCTGAGGAATGTGGTTTTCCTACACCACACTGCGAGAAACTTTCTGTTGCAGGCTATGTAGACTTGATTAAACTTATTTTTCTAAATATTCTTCTAATGCCATTGTTCTCAACCTTAGCTGTTACATTTTTTAAAGGTGGGATCCAGAGATTATGGTTTTAAAAATTCCTTAGGTGATTCCAATGTTCAGCTAAGGTTGAAAGGCACAAATCCAGCAGCAATGTGGATGGCCAACATTACAATAGAAAAACTAGAAATAGGCAGTTAATTAAGATATCATTGTAATCATACAGGAGAATAGTACGGAAGAAGTAGAGAGTAACTGAAATGTTAAGACTAGCTCATCTAGGATTCAGTGATTGACTACATATGAGAGTAAGAGAGTGGGTGATATTAAGGATGACTTTCAGGTTTTTAAATTGAGGTTTGAGTAAATGGACTTGCCATTCAACAAGATGGGAACTATGGGAGGACAAAAAGATTTAGAAGAAGACTACCATTTTATAGTGGAGGTGGGAACAAGGGAGAGGTGACCTGAATTATTGTTATTCTTTAGTATTGGTTCCCAAATTTCAGTTTAAAAAAACAAAATTGCCTGAGCTTGTTAAAAGTACAAATTAAAATGCTCAACATCTCTAATCATTAGAGAAATGCAAATCAAAACCACAATGAGATATTACCTAACCTCTATCAAAAAATTCCAAACGATAAATGCTGGCGAGGATGTGGAGAGACAGTAACACTCTTACACTGCTGTCAGGACTGCAAATTAGTAACAACCCCTGTGGAAAAGAATTCGTAGATACCTCAAAGAGCTAAAAATAGAAATACCATTCAATCCAGCAATAGCACTATTAGGCATCTACCCAAAAGAACAAAAGACATTCTATAATAGAAACATCTGCACCCGAATGTTTATGGCAGCACAATTCACTATTGCAAGAATATGGAAACAACCCAAGTGCCCGTCAATTTATGAGTGGATTATTAAAATTTGGTATATGTATACAATGGAATATTACTCAATCATAAGAAACGACAGTGATCTAGCACCTCTTATATTTTCCCGGATAGAGCTTGAGCTCATTATCCAAAGTGAGGTATCACAGGATCGGAAGAATAGGCTCCACGTGTACTTGCCATCAAATTGGCACTAACTGATCAACACTATGGTGCTCACTTGGTAGTAATATTCTCCAGGGATTAGGGGGTTGGGGAGGTGGTAAACTCATAACTATTGGACAAAGTGAGCATTGTAGAGGGGAAGGGCATGCCTCTAATCCTCGCTTGAGTGAGGCAAAGACATAAAAATGTACTCGCCATCAAATTGGTACTAACTGATCAATACTAGGGTGATCACATGGCAGAAATACTCTCCAGGAATTAGGGGGATGGGGGGTAAATCCACAACTAAAGGACACGGAGAGCACTGTAAGGGGGAAGCTCATGCCTTTAACCCGTACTTGGGTGAGGCAAAGACATAAAGTGTAACCACAATGTTTGTATCCTCACAATACCCTGAAATAAAAAAAAAAAAGAATAAGGAAAAAAAATGTAACTAAAATGTTTGTTCCCTCATAATATCCTGAAATAAAAATAAATAAATAAATAAATAAATAAAAGATAATAAAGAGGATTCAGTAGTCAAAAAAAAGAAAAGAATACAAATCCTTATTTCTTCTCCCATTTTCTTTTTAGGAGGACTTGGAATCGGGCCCAGTGATCTGCTTTTTTCTTTCTTTCTTTTTTTTTTTTAAATAAACATCCTGGTACAATATTTAAGCCTTTGTTAAATGTCCTGAGAAGCATTTAAAAACTAGAGCTGAAAGCAAATTGAAAATTGTGCTAAAAGTCTATTCCATGCCTATAAATGGACATTTATTAGTAATTCTTAAAAGTTTGATGCCTATAGACATTTAATATTTTTTACACAGTTCTACAAAATGTTCACAAATGATTGAATCATGACAAATGATTTTAATGCACAATTGAAATGGTAAAGGCCTGTGTGTTAAAGTGATTAATTTAATGGAACAGTTCTGTCATTATAATTAAAAGTAACTGATATATATGTAAGTATATGTGAACCCATATAAGTAAATATCTCTTGTATCACAACTGCTCATTCATTCCATCTTCAGGAATTTCAGAATCTCTTTATTCTCCTTTGCCTTGTGAAACATTTCAAAATCCTAAAAAAAATTAAAATTAACTTTAATATCAATGTTGGTAATTCCCAATTATGAAGTCATTAAACTCAACTGTCCAGGTTGAGTTTGCCAATTATCTTGCCAGGGCTTTGCAAACTTCTGCCAGCTAAGTTAGATGAAAAAATTCTCTAGAATACCAGTTATTTCATACTATAATGTATGATGAAAACCACTGCATGAGTATCCCAAAACAAGCAGTGTGATATATTTCCCTTTTATCACAATCCTTTCATCATAAAGTATAAATTGTTTTGTCTTCAGGATCATAATTGACTTATTCTATAGATGGGCAAACTTGACCTTCATGCCCCACAAATGTATTATTTTCCCATGTATATATGACCTTAAGATATGAAAATAAAATAAAATAGACATTTAGTCTTACTCCACAATATTCTTGGCCATTGAATATCTGAGGTGGTAGAGCCTTAGGGGTAGATGCCTTCATCCTCATTTCTTCAAGTACTTTCAAATCGACAGAAATATCTATTAATTCATACTTTATTTTGTAAGAATCTAAAATTCTGATAACTTCTTCCTGTCTCTGCTTCACCTAGATAGAGGTATAGAGAGGAAGAAATATGTTAATCAACTGGTCCCAATGTTTTTATGTATTTTTCATTTTTTTCTGTGCACTATGTTATGGAAGAGGGACAGTTTTTAATGGTGTAAAGTCTCTTTGAGAAATGAAAGTTAGGTAATTTTCCTGTGAAATCACACACACACACACACACACACATACATATGCACATTTTATATATATGGCATATGTGTCATATATAAATATGATTAATAGGCCTATTTTATATATAATATATATTATTTTTTCTTACCATGGATTTCATCTCTCTATTTAGGCATAGTCTCTGATTGTAATTTGGAACTTGTAGTACGTTTCCCTTGAATTTAAAAACCTGGTATCATGCCCATTTCCATATATATGAAAAAGAAGAATTATAGTAAGGTTTCAGTGGGGCCTGAAAATCCCTAATGCATTATAAGTATTTACCAGATTGACTTCATACTGCAATGAAGTGGTAATAACATTCTGCCGAGAGTTGGGGCAGACCTTTGCATTCATCACTTATGCTGATGTCTATGGCAGCTCTGTGTAGGAAATGGACATGATACCAAGGTTTTAAATTTGAGGGAAACATACTACAAATTCCAAATCGCAATCAGAGACTATGCCTAAATATAAAGATAAAATCCAGAGGATGAAAAATTAAAATAAATAAATACACCAGAGAATTAAGATTCCCAAATATGCAAGTGGATAAAAATGGTGAGTTCTTGCTATGTCATACCATATAAAATGTTATACTTGTATAACTGTTAATAGGCTGTATTTCTCCCATTGTCTTTTCCCTTGAAACACACACAACTGCTAAAATAAAATCGTAATAGTTGGTTATCTTTTAAACATATTTTATAAATACAATTTTTAAAATACCTAAAACATGAATCTTAGGTTGAAGGTTGAAGTTTCTACATTTTCACATGACAATCTTGTACCATTTTGTCACATAAAACCTCTGATGACAGAATGAGAAAACATATGTGAAAGCAATTTGACAAGTACAAACCCCGGCTTATTCAAGTGGGATTCCTGTGAAAGTGCTTGTCAGTAGGCTTTTTGTTTGATGACTTGAAAATGCAATCCAGCCATGCTTAGAAAACTCTGCCTGTTTCCAATGGACAGCTGAGAAATTTCTGAAATTCCAAAATATAGCATTTCTACTTTCCAAAGCTCATTAGTTTTTAAAATTTCAAAAGCATGTTGAATGCGGCTTAAGTCACATTTTTTAGTAGTTTTTCAAAACCTTTTTCAAAGGAACACATTAAAAGAAGAACAGTTGCCTTGACCAGTGCTGTTCTGTGTGTGAATAACAGACAGGCAACATCAGCATTACTCTGCCTTAAATCTACAAAATCAGACTCTCTGGGGGGTGGGTCCAAGGAATATGTTTTAACAAGCCCTCCAGATGATTTCTATGGTACAGTTTGAGAGTCATGGACCAAGAGTTGGGTGAGTCCTCTGCTGCATCCATTGTGATCTTTATTTATTACAAAACATGCCCTCTTACACACTCTTAATTTCATACCTAATAACATAAACCCCAATGTTAAAAACAACAACAGCAACTAGTCAAATTGCCCATATTTTCTTTTCAAAAACTCGTTCTTGTTATTGTTGTTTCTTAGTACTCAGGTGAAATCACTAATCTACCTGGACAGGCTTTCTGCAAAAGCAATGCACTTTTTCTAGGTTGAAATCAAATCTCATTCCTCCCTGCAGCTATCGAGGTGTCTGGCACATAGAAAGTGTGTGATGAGTGTTTGTCAACCATGTATAATCAACTACCAATCCTTCAGTTTTCATCCTTCTCTAAAAACTTTGTAGAATGAGGTTCTTAACCATATAGCGATTCTTCTATAACTGTGCTCTCCAGATGATAACCACTAGCCACACGTGGCCATTGTGCCCTTGAAATGTAGCTAGACCAAAATGAGATGTGCTATATGTGCACAATAGAAACATTTTAAAAAATATTGATTACATATTGCAAAGATAACATTTTTGATATTTTGTGTTAAACAAAATATATTAAAATTGATCTCATCTCTTTTTAAATGACTACTAAAATTTCTAAATTATTTATATTTGGCTCTCATTTTTGTTGGACAGCACTGTTCTATAATACTTCCTATATCCCAGTCTAAATAATTCTTCTAAACTTTAATTCATCTGAGAAATGTCTTATCTTTGCAAATACACTTGCTCTTTAGAAATCAACAGTTTGAACTTTTTAGGGATTGCCTAGTCTTCTTTGAGGATTTTGGCCATCCAATCACTGGTATTTTTCCTCCCATCCTAAACAGGGCTTTTTATTTTTCTTTCATTTGAAACATGGTAAAATTATTAGAGGCCCTTATGATGGTTGAGCACAGGATATCAAAACCTCCCAGATCAACCAGTTCTCAGAGCACAACCTGGTTGAGGGCATTAACCATTTTCTCTGCTCTTTCTTACCCCTCCCACCTCTGTAAACCTAGAGAGTAGGGAGTTGAAGAATAAAAGGCAGAAAGGGGCTGGTAATGTCTTAGCATAATCTTGAAGTCCCCAGTCTCTCCCTCCCACTCCCAGCCCCTGCTGAGGCTATTTTCTTCCTACTCACCTCCCTAGAGCCTGACACGCTGGTGTAATACACTTTAACGGAACTCATTGTTTCGAGGCTACTTTGCAGAAGTAACACAGGGTCAACCTCTTCACCGCTGCTTCACGCTCAACTCGGCTTCGCTGAGTCCCAGCACCCGGCTCTGCCCTTACCCGTGGCTGTTGCTAAGGGCCAGCGACCGGTGCGCTCAGGATTGGCTGGGAAACAAGTGCCTCTGTGGCGCAGGCGAACGCCCATTCTGGGGAACACAGCGCGCTTGGTGACGAGGGGCTGGAAACCCCTCCGGCCTAAGGGCAGGGGTTGGACTCCTACGGGTGATAAACCCCCGCTAAGTCCTCTTCTCTCTCCTCATCTGCGAGGCCCAGGGGTGGGGGAGCGGGAAGAACAAGTGGACTCTGCAGTCCTGCTGCTCCTTTTCCCCCTCCCTGCTTGGGAATTGAAGCCAGCGGGAGCCTTTCTGCTGGCAGCCGCAGCAGCCTCTGCGTATGAAGGACTCAGACACCTGGGGGAGAAGATGGTCAAAATACAATGTGATGAGTGAAGAAAAGACATAAATAAACTCGTGTTGCCTGGGTTTGCAGGGACAGAGCCAGTGGTGCCGGCAGGGATGTCACCAGCCTAGCACATTTTGTTATCTGTCAGCACAGGGAGGTGACTCCTTTCTCTTTCCAGTGCCCCCACCCTTCTTAAGGACCTGCTTCGCAGGCTGCCCTTTCCTTCTGGGAGTCCACCTTTTGGATTGTGTAACAGCGGGTGCAATAGTCCCTGCCTCTCCTAGCACTTCCTCTTCCTTTCCCCTGTGACCTCTCGCTTAAATGCCTGCTTCCTCTTCAATACACCATAGCTCATTTTTCCACCCTTTATTTTCGAGTTTAACTTTTCTCAGTAGTGAGAGATAGCGACAATATTTACAGGATTTTGTGGGTTTGACAAAAGTGGGAAATGGGAATTGAGAGTGAAGGGCAAAAGAACTGCAGCTCCAACTTTTGAGTTAGATACATTTGTATTCTATGACTCTACCACTTAAAAGCTATGGATATCAGACAAATTACTTCCTTCTGAGTGTCAGTTTATTGTTAAAGTGACGATGGTGATATCAACCTAAGAGCATCATCGTGAGGATTAAATGAATTGAATATGTAAAAATGTTTGTCACATGGCCTGACATGTTGTAGGTAGTTCAGAAAATGGTAATAATTATTATCAATGACTGACAGATTCTTTGCATACTGCTTGGGACCATATCTATTACTAAGACAAAGCATTTAACAAGAAACTTACAGAGTGATAGCCGACAATATGAGATAAATACAATGTAGAGAAACCTAAGCCAGACTAGGTGGGTCAAGGCAGGCTTCTCTGAAGAATTGAGAGCTAAACTGAAACCTGAGAGGTGTATAGTCTTCTAGAAAATTATGAGAATTAAGAAAATTTTAGGTCGAAGGAACAGTCATGAAGCAAGATGGTAACTGGACCTTTGGGAGCAAGTGGAGGCTGAGGAAATAAACAGGGCAAATCACAGAGGCTTTCAAGTTTCATGTTGGCTTTTGGTTTTTAATCTTTTGGAGGATATTTCCTGTTTTGTTAAGTTGTAGATAATAATAACTTGTAGATTTGATGTGAAGATTAAGTGCAGAAGTTGCCTAAGATGATCTTTCACTTATGAATCAATCAATGAATTGTATCTACTCTTATTGTTAATCCATGGGTGATCAGAAGCTATTGAAGATTTTAACAGGTTTATCTGAAAGGCAGGCCAACCTAGTATGACAAGTGGGTTGGAAAGAAACAAGACTGGAAGCAGCTACAGCAATCCAAGAATGAAAAGTCATCACAGTAGTGAAAAGCAGAGATTCTGAGGACAGGGCATTGGTACAATTTGGGTCAGCTGGATGTAGGGATGAAGAAGACAAATGAGATAGGATATAACCAATGGAAGGAGTCTCGGTTAGGAGCAATTTGAGAGCTCTATATTCTTTTAATATTTCTTTGTAGTAGCATTAATAGGAAATTTTTTTTTCTTTTTTTACCATTATTTTCATTATCTTTCTGGTGTGGGATTGTGACATATTTCCTCATTTCACTGTAACCCATTCCCTTGGCTCCAAGCTAAATCAATGAACTATTTCTTACAAAGAGGAGACTTTTAACAACCTAAAAGAATCTGGTTGGTATGGCATACAAAATTGGAATTAACTTACTCTATAAAATGTTTGTGATAATTACTTGAAGTGGTAAAACACTGTAAACCAGAAACTGTATTGATAATTGTAGCCAAAAAATATCAACTATGTAGAAATTTTGCTTATGCTTCCCAGTCTGCTTTGACAGTTTTATTCTGAGTTTAAGATCATTGTAAAAAATGGATAAGAGATTTGTGGTTGGGGAAATACATTATATAGAAAGTAATAAAGTTTTTTATTCTCTTTTTATGGGTGTAAATTAGTTTTCTGATCATTCAAATGATATATGAACACATTGTCATTTGCATAATAATTCAAACCATATAGAAGTACAGGGATTTAAATAGTAAAAATATTCCTTTGCCTATTTCCTACCGCTCTATCCCCTCCCCTTGCAGAGGAAACTATTAACATTTTGATTTGTATCCTTTTCTACCAACATGGTTACATATATTAAGGCAATTAAAAGGGAGAAAAAGTCAGTTTAGCAAGGAAGTTAAGCACACTGGCTTTGAAGCTAGGCTGTCTGAGTTAAGACCTAGACCCTACCACTTACAACTATGTGATATTGGGCATGTTATCTAACTTCTATGTGATGTGCCTGCCCTTCCTCATAGGTAAAATGGGGATAATATCCATTTCATAGAAATGTGATGAGGATTAAGTTAGTACGTGTGAAATATTTATATTAGTGTCTGCAATATAGTTAGTGCACACGATTTGTGATGGAATCATACTGAATATATTGTTCTACCACTTGTATATTCATAAAGAAAATATAGTGTAGTGATTAAGAGCATGGGCTCTGCTTCTCAATCTAATTGTCTGGTACAAATCTTAGTTCCATTATTTACTAGCTTTGTTACTTTCAGCAAATATATAAGCTTTCTGTCTCTGTTTCCTCTGTGAAGTTGGGATCATAGAGCTTTAGCTTTAAAATAAGTAGTATATATAGAATATTTAGAATGACTATCATGTAGTAGTTACTCAACAGATACTAATTATCATTATATCATTAAAAATGCTCTGTTTAGTATTTCATGTTTTAGACATACCATAATTGATCCATTCTTTTATTGATGCTCATTTAGTTTACTGCTAATTATTCATTGTCACAAAACATACTAGTTACCATACTGTTTTCTTGTACTTAAAAAATTAAAATGAATTGTCTCTATCTTTACTTGTGTGAAGAAAGCTATTGCTGTTAACATTTTCTAACTTTATTTATCACTTGAAACTTGAATACAAACTTTCAAGATCCTCTTTTGGATCATTAGCATACCACACATGTGATCAGCCCACTCCATTTTCCTATTAGTTTGGTTAAGTCCTAGAGTATGAGTGGAAAGCAGAACCATTCTGTGTGATTAAAGCTGTCTTTCTGAGGAGTAAGTAAAAGCTGAGAAACAAAGGAGTCAAAAGGGACTTTTTCTGTGTTTGGACTGTTGGAATCTCAGGGACAGAATCTTTAGATATCCTGACATTTGGAAAAGGTAAGCTTAAATTCTTACATATTTTGGTTCATATTGTTTTATTTTTTTCCAAAAAGCCTTTAAGTATGAATATAAGCAGATTTTTCTGGATATATTTATAGCAAATATTATAAACCTATAAGAGGAAAACTGCATGTTGAATCAAGCCTGCTTTATCCTTTCACACTTTCATGGAGTCTATAGAGAAAATTGAAAGTCTAAAAATTGTGCTAAAGAACCATGTAAAAGACTGAAATAAGTGCTTAGGGAAGTAAGATTTGAGTCCAGAAGAACAGAAAAAACAAACAAACAACAACAACAAAAAAAAAAAACCAAGAGAAGCAAAAGAAAAAGAAAGGAGAATGACAGTGAATTTGACAAATCTATTTGCATTTACATTATTATTACTTTTTAAATTTATTTTTTAAAATGACAGATAACATTGTATGTTTTTATCATGTATGACCTGATATTTTGAAGTGTATATACATGTGGAATGGTTAAATATAGCTAATTAACAAGTGCATTACCTCACATAGCTCTTACCACAAAAATGATAACTATGCATCTACATTGTTGAAAAGGTAAACTGGCTATATTTTGATTTCAATAAAGAATTTGCATGAGCCAAAGCTATATATTAATTACCACATCTTGTATACATTCTAAGGTATACCCAATTTTTAAATGTGAAACTCTAATGACATTAATTAAAAGTTCAATTAAAACCAGTTCCTTGACCACAGCCTTCATTTTAAGTAGACTTTTTGATGATAGAGAATTTATCATTTCTAAATAAATCCTTAAAGATAGTTGAATATAATAATTATACATTTATATAAGTTTATACTTTTAAAAATACATGTGCACCGTATAATATTACCCTGACAATAACCTTGTGAAGATTAATTTCTCTTAATTTATGAGAAATTTGAGATGCAGAAACAGTTAAATCAATTACCTGACATTAAAAGTTAGTGGCAGAACTGGAACCCAAGTCTCCTCATTCTTGGTCCTGTTTTCTATCCTTTGAGCAAAACTGCCTCCCTAAATCACTTTTGTTTCAGGTAGGAGATAAATCCTTATTTGACACTTCAATGTACATTGCATTAATGAGTTCTTTTATGTTACAGGAATATACTAAAGTCTTCTTTTTAGAAAACTTGGCTAATAAAATGCTTGGAGAAGCCTTCCTAATTGATCTCCTATACAAAGAACAGAAATATACAAAACTTTGCAAACCATTCACATGTAAGAAGACCTCAAATGATGAAAAGGAAACTTGGAAAAAGAAGCTTTTAGATATAGAAGAAAATTCACTTTTCCCTGCTAAGAAGAAAAATCAAGAAAAAGCTATGAAAGAAAGTTTAATAGAACATAGTAATAATACAAATCAAATAAAATCTGTGGATGAGATAAGTGTAGCAAAATGCAAAGGTATACCTCTTCCAGGAAATGTGTCCATTGCATTGTCCATTCCAAAGAGAGAACAACAAGATGAAAGACAACTGGATTTATATCGATCCTGGTCATGCACAAGTATTTGCCATAATTATCCTGACCTACAGATCGGAGGCGACCACGTGGGAAACATGTATGATTCCGGCTGCTTTGTGGAACACACACATGATGATGTTTCTAATGGTCCTCTTTTACTTTCAGTGGATATGTTATTGAGTCATTCTCCTACCATTGAGCCTCTAGAGAAACTACCTGCCTCAAAGTTACTGAGTACAGATGAAATCCAAGAAAAAAGTATGTTGTTTCAAAAACAGCCCCTCTCTAATTCCATGCTTAATAGTTACATGGAAAAAAAGGTGGACGAACTCTACAAACAATTTTTGGAAGAAAATCTCACCAAGTGTTTCTCCATAACCAATCTTATGGCTTCCAATCTGCTAATGAACAATGTAAATCAGATTAGCCTTCAGATCTCTCAAGAGCAGAATATAGAGGTGTCGAAAGCTCGAGAAGCTCTCCTGCATTCTTTAGCACGATATAATATCCATAATGTTTCCCATGGAAACAGTTCTGAATTCAGCACTCCTAACTTACAAATATCAAACCAGACAAGTAGGGAACTTGTATCGCATGTACAGTAAGAACCAACTGTAGGTTGGTTGGACTGACTTAAGAGCAGTAACAACAGTCTTCTCTGGATTATCATGTCATGTCAGGTCTTTGGAGTGTGGTTGTTATATCTTTTTAGAAATGATTTGACCCATGTTATATTTGAATTATTGTAGGAGACAACTATAATAACTAAATTTTATGACCAGGTTTTCTTACTGTTTTGACATATTTAATAATTTCCACATTCAAGTTTGTATGTACTTACCTATCTCATTGCCACTGCACCCCAAATTGACTAACTCACTGTCACTTAGCTTTATTTACCACAAAAGTAGGATGGGGAATGGATTGTTTCTCTAAGCTACTGAAAGGACCACTAGAAGATATATAAGAGAGGGGCATTTTTTTCTCCGAAAAATGCTTTTACACTGACAATCAAAATAGTCTAGGGGAAATTATTGTAATTAGATGTAGATTTGGATATCTATGTCTATATATATCTCAAGATTAGGTGTGAGGGCACATACAAGGAAATCCTTAAACAAAGTTGGATTTTAATGATGTTTGAAAAAAATATGGAGGGAAGGCTTAAGGAAAAATGAAAAATTTGCCAGTGCTATTTGTATTGAAACTTGATGCTTTTGAACTTTCCTGGGACAAGCACCAACTTTTTTATATCACTATGTTTTGCCTGATTGTTTTCAGGAATGGGAGGAAGGAAACCATACAGGTAGAGTGAACAAAGTACATAGAGAACCACTATTGAGAAATGAAGAGACTCTCTCACCAACTTTTTACACTTCTCAGATTATCCTCAATCATGATCCTGGCTTAGAATAAAAGTCTGCAGGGTACCTAAAGTAATTGTATGGTTTATTGCAGGCCTAGGAAAAAGACTCCATACATAACAGCTCATAATTCTAGAAATGGTAAAATGATTGGCATGCACTTGTGTTTGTAAAATAAAATGGTATAAATTTTCTTATAAAATTGTTATGATTGCATTATATATTAATAAGATTTGTACATTAGTAATCATGTATTACCCTCTGATTATCTTTGTGGTCTTTGATTAAACTTTATAGAATGAGTCACCTCAATTCCCTCACATCTTGATCTTTTTGGTCATACAATCCTTAGTTTATTTTTTCCCTCTTCAAATTTCCATGATCTAATAAAGTACCCCTAATTTATCTTCTATTCTTCTCTTTATCATGTTTTTCTCCACCATCCTTTCCCATAACTCTCCCAATGAATTTTCATCATTCAGACATTTAATTCTGAAGAGATAATGGTTAAGGTTTCAGAAAAACTGACTTAATGTCTTGTAGATACTGAAAAATAGTTGTTTATAGATTATGTTTTATGTTGTTACATTTCTACATTTAATAAAAGAGTTACTAAAATGGCAAAATATTTATGTTAAACTTTACTGAATTAAATTAAATGTCGCTGTTCAGCATTACTAGTGTGAATAGTTTTCTTAGAAACAGTGATATGTATTAATACTTTATGAAGGAGATATATTCATAAATAGTGTTAACACTACATGATATTATATAAAAAGCCACAGTATTTAGTGCATATCAAATTTAGAAATGCATTTAATTATAATCTCAGATTTTAAATTTCCTCCTCTTGTCTATGTTATCAAACTTCTTATTATCTAAGAATACTTCTGGTTAAAAGGGTCTAAACATTTATTTTAATACTTAAATAAGGAAAGATGATGAATTTGATGTTCTGTTGTAGTCTGATTTCATACCTACTGACTTCACTGCTTGAATGAAATATACATATGAGGTTGTGTGATTTAGCATGGTTTGGCTTTAAGTGGTCACTCCGTTTTTCCCATGGGTATCACTTATGTGACCATACTATTCCCTTTCAAATCATTTCTTGAAATGTACAGAATAATAAATTTCTTTCTGTCTCACTTTTGTGGGAATTGAAAATATTACTTTTATGTATCTATGAAAGTGCAGAATGTTAGTGATTCAGCAGTTGGAGAGGATCATCATGTTTCTTATCAAGTAATAAATCAAGGAGGTTAAGTATGATGCTCAATACAGTGCTGCCCCCCCACCCACTGCCTATATAGGTCAGTTTAATTTATATCCCGCCTTTGGATTTCAGGTCATTATTGTAGGGCTCAGAGTAGGTTTGACCCAGTGTCAGGTAATTTTCTGTCAGGAGTGTCCTTGAAACATTAAAGCCTATTCAAAGGATAGAATCTATACTGGAATCCTGGAATTCTTGGGCTCAATGTGTCTCATGTGTTGGTCCCCAAAAGAAGCCAGTCTCCCTGAGGTTCTTAAGACAGGAGCTAACACTGAGATGGTCCATTCAAGGTTGTAAGCAGACTTTTTGGAAATGAAGAAACAAAGCAAATAGTTCCTGCCTTGGTGGCAGGAATAGAATATATACAGATGTATATATGTGTGTGTGTATATATATACATCCCTCATCAATTTATTTTCCTATTAAGAGGTAAATCTGACTAACATAGCATTACTACATAATGTGTGCTTGAATGAAGGGTGGAGGGGTGGCTTGATAAGAATTAGTGTGAATACAAAGAGTGCAATGCGCACCACCCAAAGAATGGACATATTTGAAACTCGGACTTAGGGGGGAAGGAGGGGCAAGGGCAACATACGTAACCTAAACATCTGTACCCCCATAATATGCTGAAATAAAAAAAAGAATTAGTGTGAATAATAAACTGGAATAATTATGCAGTTAAATGGACAATTCTTTTCAGTCAATACAGGAAGAAAGGAAATCAACAAGTTAATATCAACAGACATACATTAAATCAAATTCAAAGTGATTTAATGTTTTCATGACTAGTCATTTGCATGGAAAATTAACCAATCAGCCATGTATGTGTGAAAATTCATGAAAAATGAAATAATGTTTGAAAGCAAAACAAGAAATGGTTGCCAAAAAATATTCTCATAATGTTAAAATAGAGATAACTATCCTTTTAAAAAATGCCTAGGGGCAACTTGGAACTTTTAGTCCCCAATTGTGTATTCTTTTCCTCAAGATTTAGTAGAAATTTGTGAAAATGGTCTTATTATTATACTATTGTACTATTGGTTTAGTATTTGTTACAGTGTAAATGCATAGCATCACTTGGAATTTTATGAAATAACCTTTAAATAATTATATTTAAGAACATATCTATTAATATAAAAATGATGAGAACCAAATGAAAGTATATTGACTTCAACTTAAAAAATGAATCATTGCTAAGGGCAGCTAATTCTTTGAATTGTTCTGCTATTTCTATTTAAAGCTGAGAAATTTGTAGCTAACAGAATTACTATATAGTTCTGGTTTTTACTTCTCCAAATAAGTGAAGGCAGTTTATCACAAGGAACGAATTGTTGAAAACGTTGGTTTTATCTGAAAGTGGCTGACGTCTGTATGTAGGCTATTTCCTGAAACTATTTCTCTCTATAATTGTAAACTGGACCGATTTCTGCTAAATAGACTTTGAGTAGAATTGAAAAAGCTTAACAGCTCAGGATCCCAGGGACTTGTGTGGTTTTGTCTCTCTCCTTTAAAGGTTCAGCTCTACTTTAGAAAGATCATGTAATTGTAGAACATCCTTGTAGTCTTCTCCTTAGGAGGAGCTTAGAAATATTGATATTATAAGGGTTCTTATGATATGAGGCCAGCTTGAGTCTGGAGCAGACCTCAGAGACCATTTGAAACCAGGAGTTCTCAGAGCTTTCTGCCTTCCAGAGAGACAT
This sequence comes from Avahi laniger, assembly GCA_963575035.1. Taxonomy (NCBI): domain Eukaryota; kingdom Metazoa; phylum Chordata; class Mammalia; order Primates; family Indriidae; genus Avahi; species Avahi laniger. The sequence continues at coordinate 37,855 of CAUYSK010062551.1, forward strand.
ATCCTTAGGACAGTCCAGCTCCTAGAAAAAATTGCCTGGCTCTTCATTCATTAAACAAATAATTCTTGTGCACTGTGATAGGTGATAGGAATAAATGGTGAACAAAAATGATTCAATTCCTCCTTTTCACTGAACTTACAGTCTATCTGATGTAGTATCAGTTAGAAATAGCAACTTTAGGGCTATGAGAGGTACAAGCACACAGCTCTAGATATTCTACACTGATAGTTTAGTTTGCTTGGCCTGTTCATAATCTAGTATAAATCCTCTATCCAGCACTGCTATTTTGTTGATATCCATCAGTATGGTTCGAATGATGATTAAACATGTTGAACTGTTTCCATGCCAGCTGGTTTGAAGCTGCTACCCCAAACCTCTGAGTCCTACCATTATGACCATCCTGGTTACTCTGGCCACCCCCTGCTCTGGACCCTTGTACCTCCTCATGACTCAGCAACTAAACAGGCAAACATGGGGCCTCTAGTATCCAGCTCCAATACTACCTGTGGCACTTCCTGTCCATATAAGTTGTTAAATATTTTGATTCTCATTTCTGCTTGTATCAACTTCAGTATTGAGATTTCTGTTCCAAAAATCTGCTCAGTGACACTATTATTCTTAGACTTGGGCCTTGCTTTTTCTCTTGTAGTTCCTAAGTAAATGATGACCTATTCCTGAACTTCAAACCTTTGACTGGACCTTTTAAATTTTAGTCACCTTCCTTGATTGTCTCTTGCTTTGTTTTGAATCTTTATTGCTGTTTGCACACCTAAGGTCACTTGCTTCTTGATATACTATACAGATCCAGACTGCCTTATGAAATTATTTATTGCCTGACACTTGTCAACCAAATTGAGCAACTCAAGACACTAAATGATCAATGAGGACCACTTCATGTGTATTCGACATTGATTGGAATATTTTACTTTATTTTATTCCTGCTTTATATGTAATTTCTGACTTAAAAATTGGTAGTGCATTATGTTTTATAATTAATGTTATTTCCGTTTTAAACACTGAGGAGTTATACTTTAAAGCTTAACTATAAAAAGGGTCCATGTCCTGAGAAGACCGCCTATGTGAAATTTCCTAAATTTGTGCCATAGAGCTTTATCCATATAGCTGAACAATTTTTTACCTCTTAAATGTCTGTCTACTTATCAGACAATATGTTGTTATTAGTCATTATTCAGTGATAATAATAGTTACTATCTGGAGTTTCAATTATATGGTAGGCACTAAACTAAGAGCTTTATTCACATTACCTTATTTAATACTCTCAAGAACTTTATTATATTTTATTACTTTATTATCCCTGTGTTATACAGAAGGAAATTAAAGTTCAAAAAGTTAAAAAATTTGTCCAAGATTATACAGGTCATCAAAATCGAAATTCAAATGAAGTCATTTTGACATTGAAACCTATGCTGTTAATCTAGGGTTGCCAAATATATCAAATAAAAATACAGGATGCCCAGTTCAAGTTGAATTTAAGATAAACAAAAAATTGCTTCTTAGTATAAAATATGTCCCCATGCAATATCTGGTACATTAATACTAAAACATTATTCATTATTTATCTGAAATTCAGGTTTAACTGAGAATCCTGTATTTTATCTGATAACCCTACTTTAAATACTACCCTTTCCTTTTTCCAGGATTATTAAAAAAGAGAGAGAACATAGAAGGTAGAGAGAGAACATTGGAGCAGGACATCAAGGCAATGGGTGAAGAATTGAGGGACCCAATAAAGGGGGGAAAGAGCAAAAATTCTTGAGGCTGTAAATAGATGATATTATTTTATAGTCATTACCTTGAAGAGGATACTATTTTACAGTGTCATTACCTTGAAAGAGAGCTGGGGTGGGGGAAAGATTTGTCTCCTGGGTACTCTGTATCCCTAGTGGAGCTTTTATTCTGTGATAGATATGTTGAGACATCCGTAGTTCAATCCTGTTACATAAATATTGGTGCAAAAGTAATTGCAGTTTTGGACCATGAATTTTAAATCATTATAACTAGGTTCAAACACATCTTTATTAATCAAAATAGGAACCATTACAATCAACACATTTTTTGCCAAAAAGAAATGAGTTAGTTTATTCCTATAGCATAAAAATCCATGCTTCAGGATTTGATGAATTCTTGGAAAGCATTTTCTGCCTCCTCCCAATTGTGGAAGCGTTTTCCCTGCAAAAAGTTGTTGAGATGCTTGAAGAAGCAGTAGTCGGTTGGCAAGAGGTCAGATGAATATGGCAGATGAGGCAAAACTTCATAGCCCAATTCAATAAATTTTTCAAGTGTTAGTTGTGCGACGTGCCATCGGGCATTGTCATGAAGAAGAATTTGGCTCCTTCTGTTGATCAATTTGGTCAACAGAAGGGGCCAAATTCTTCTTCATGACAATGCCAGCTTCAGACATTGCAGTTTTTGATGCATCTCATCGATTTGCTGAGCATACTTCTTAGATGTAATGGTTTTGCTGGGATCCAGAAAGCTATAGTGGATCAGACCAGCAGGAGACCACCAAACAGTGACCATGACCATTTTTGGTGCAAGTTTGGCTTTGGGAAGTGCTTTGGAGCATCTTCTTCTTGGTTCAGCCCCTGAGCTGGTTGTTGCCGGTTGTCGTATAAAATCCACTTTTCGTCACATGTCACAATCCGATCGAGAAATGGTTCATTGCTGTTGTGTACAATAAGAGAAGATGACACTTCAAAATACGATTTTTTTTATTTTCTGTTAGCTCATGAGGCACTCACTTATTGAGCTGTTTCATGTTTCCAATTTGCTTCAAAAGTCGAATGACCCGTGGAATGGTTGAGGTTGAGTTCTTGGCAACTTCTCATGTAGTTGTAAGAGGATCGCCTTCGATGATTACTCTCAACTGGTCATTGTCAACTTTCCATGGCCAGCCACTTCACTCCTCATCTTCAAAGCTCTCGTCTCCTTTGCAAAATTTCTCGAAACACCACTGCACTGTATGTTCATTAGCAGTTCCTGGGCCAAATGTGTTGTTGATGTTGTTGATGTTGTGAGATGTCTCTGCTGCTTTACGACCCATTTTGAACTCAAATAAGAAAATTGCTCAAATTTGCTTTTTGTCTAACATCATTTCCATAGTTTAAAATAAATTTAAAATAAACAGCAAGTAATAAGTTATTAGCACATTAAAATGATTTATAACATAACTGTATTTAAGAATGTATTCAATATCAAATGGCAAATTTCAACAATGCTAAAACTGTAATTACTTTTGCATCAACCTAATAATATAAACCCTTTTATAAGGCATCAGCATAATTCTAACAGATTAATCAATCATCATGTTGAAGGTTGGGATGAGGGAAAGATTTATTTTTTGTGAACTTAATGAATGCTTGTAATAAATACCTTCTGATCATTTAACAGGACCATCTGAAAGTAAAAGAGGAGGTAGGAGTCCACACAAGTTGTTAGTGTTTCCTGCTGCAAGAGACACTTTTCTGTTCTACAGGGGTATATTATATGAAGAAAAATATTTGCCTGAATTTCTCTCAATGCTTGAGAAACTTTATATCATTTTGATTTAAAATGATTTTTTATGATAGAGAAGGATATTTAACTTGAATGCATCTTAAAAGAAAATCATATTGTAAACACTGAATGAAAGAAGTAAACTTTTAAGCTTACTGTATACTATTTCCTGTTAACACGGAAGTACATGGAGGCCGGTGGGAACCTTTGTGGAAAAGTCACTGAAGGAGTGGTAGATTTTAGAAATAAAGGCTGTGTCTGCAGTAGTTGGTTTTGCTAAGTAAATGTAATATTGTCAGAGATTAGGATACCACCTGAAAGAGATAGGTAACTCCATACTGCCAAAGAAGTGTGACAGCAACACTGTGCAATTGGTAAAATTCATTTCTCTAGCTTTCCCATTTCAGACAACTTAACTAATAATAATAAAGTTATAAATTATAGAGGCCCTATTATGGCAATAGATAATTCACTTACCTTATAAGGTTGTTGTGAGGACAAAAGAAGATAGTATAAGTCGGGTGTCTAGTATGATGTCTGGTACCTATTATAGACTCAGTAAATGGTCAGTGTCATTGTTTTTTATATTTTAATTATTTCCACTTTATACATGAAAAAATTAAGACTTTCTCCATTCTTTGACTTGAGGCATTCAATTCTTTTTTCTATAATCAAAAGGTCACTCTCAGATAAAAGTCACTTCTAACTGAGTAAGAATATGTCAGTGTTCCTTCTTCCAGAAGAGGCAGCATTATAAGCCTAAATTCCCTGTGTGTAACAATACGTTCTATTCTCTGAAAAAGGCATTCAGGCTTCAGCCAGCAACTCTATGTGATGAGAATTTGAGCCTCCCATTCTAGTTCCTCAAAATTCCACTACCTAAGTAATCCTGAATCTGTTTAGATCTTAAGCCAACCCTGTAGGGCAACAGTGACATTTTATAGACAGTAGCTAGTGCTCCTTCATTAGGCAAATGCCTTATGACTTCAGGCTCAGGAGCATGAGGATAGAAGGCTTCCAGAAGTATATGACCATAATAGCAAAAAAAAAACCGTTGGAGGAAAAATGAAGAAGGTATTTATTATGAACTTTTGGAATATCTTTGCTTTCTAATCTTAGATATTGTAGAGTTCTAAGGTATCATAGATATAAAGTCCCATAGAGATAATCTAGATGGTTTTTCACCCTTAAAAATGTAGGGAAATAAATCTTAGTCTCTCATGGGCATTGAAAGAGTTGCTCTGACTGAAAGAGGGAGAATAAAGATTCTGCCCCCTTGCCACTTTTAGGTAGATATTGAGGGGGATCCTTAAGTAATAGTGTGAAAATTATTGGTCTAATCCAACACTCTTATTTTATAGATGAAAAAAAAATGATTCCTAAAGAGAAAGAAAGAAATTTCCCAACCAGTTAGTGAATGACCAAACTGCATTGGTACTCAGGTTTGCTGATTCCCAGTGCAGTTTGCTTTCTTTTTCTTAAATCAAAATACCAGGTTTCTGTATGCTAGCAATATGATGATTTCATAGGCCCATACTGCTTCTCTATCATTTTGGGACCAGAATATCACCATTAACATCATAATCATCACCATTATCACCAGCAGCTGTCAGAAATTTTATCCTGTGGCATGATGCCAAAAGTGGCATGTGGGTTTCTGCATAGTGGCAAATCCTGCTTATAATTCCTCTTCCCAAATGGTGCTGTAAAACTGCGGCTCTGGGTATCCAAGAACCACAGGGGTCAGCTGTCACACAACCACTTGCAGTGACTCATCATTTCTCATTTCCTCACCCCCAGATCCATTAAGAATAAAAGTTGATGCACTACGTATGTTGTAAATTTATTTTGATTTTTTTCAGGTTTTTTTTTCAAAGAAAAATAACAACATCAGATGTGATAATTTTCCCACTGGTTTGGTTTTGCTGACTGGGAAGTGGTGAGGAAATAATCAAAATGATCAATAGAGAGTTTATAAAATGCAATGAGTATGGAATCTCACTAAGAAGAAAGAGAAGCTATAATATTAAAATGAATCTGTCATTATTTGTTTGAATACATAGATACATTTTCTTTCTTCTCTCCAGCCACATCTGACCATTAGAACTGCTATTTAATATATAAATATATATAAGACACCCACTTCAGTAGTGCTAATGTCCAGACAAAGGGGAACAAGATAAACCTCATTGTTACATTTAGGGATCTGGATGGACCAGATTGTGAGAACTGATAGCTGACAGATGTAGAGCAGTGGCTGAAATAGCCAATGTAAAGAGCCCCAGGCTAAAATAAAATCTCAAGAAGGACTATGTATTTTATATGGTCTACAGAGAAATAACTTGTTTGTAAAGTGGTAGATTTCTTACATCTCATTTCTTAACTTGGGATATTCTTTAAAACTACGTGAGGGACTTCTCTGAGATAAATTTTCTTGGCCTTCACTGCAGATCTATTTCATTTGACTCTGGGGTTTGGGCTGGGAAACATCTGAGTTCTGGTACTGACATTTGGCGAAGAACCTCTGATCTAGAACAACTCTTTCGCTGTAAAGATAAAGAAACAGAGTCACAAAGATTAAGTGATCTACTGTAGGTCACTTTTTTTTTTTTACCTGTATCCATGAACAATGAAATTTGGAGGAGGAGGGAAGTAAGTGATATGGAAGGTGCCCCCATCCCGGAGAGGTTTTCATTCTCAGTGGTAAGACAAGATTGAGACACATTAAACAAGAAGAAAACAATTCAACACAGTTAATTATTTTTTTCCTGAAGAAGTTGAGGCCTTACATGAGAAATTAGGAGACCTAATATTGAAGAATATAGAGGACACAGGGTCATCCATCTTTGCTTTTCAGAATCCATCATACAGTATTTCATGGGAAGGATCAGAATCCATTGAAGTATGGTGCGACTCAGAAATGCAGGTGCTATTTTTAAGATTATTTACTTAGCTTCTTTATTGTTCTTCATCTTTTGGATATAGTATATTTCACATTATCACAATAGTGTATTTAAACTTGTCACAATGAAGAGGCCACTATTTTAGGGCCACCTTACACTGGGCACTCCTGATTTTAGTCATTTGGCTTGTTGCTGTTTATGTAATCATTACTTTTTCAATTATGGATATTTCTTTTGTACTTTCACCTTGAGACTAGAGTGATAGTGATAATATCAGTGGAACATATTATATAAAGAACATTAGTGTTGTTTATTTATGTTTGGGATAAATAATAAAGTAATTATACCAAAAAGAGAACAAAGATGTTAGGAGATGATACTTCCCAGCATATTGCTTTCAAGCTGCTGAAGGTCTAAATCATGTATCCAAGACAATAATTATTTTATAGTATTATTATTTTTAAAGTTCTTGAGGAATCATCTTTTAGTTATGTGTTGTGGTATTTTATCACCGAACTAGTGAAAAAAAATTTCTATAAGATCTATTGCTGTTATATTTTTCCACCCTGAGAGTAAACAGTCAAAGTGCTCTCTGAAAAGTCTTTTGCAGGATTAACCACAGCAAGCAAGCCATTTTCCAGCTTCATCTTTAGCATTAATGAAATACAATGCAAAAACATTCAGATGTCCCAAGGAACACAAATACTTAATAACCTTTTAACACATGAGACAAAGAACATACCCAATTTTAACAGATTTGATCCAAAATGGTACAAGACTTGTTGTTAATAAAGCACAGGAAGACTGATGATAGTATGCACTATTTTTCTGATAGCAGGGTTAAGTTGTCTTCTCACTGGGAGAATATTTGGTGCAGAGGAGAAAGAAAGGATGTTAAGATCTCATATGTGGAAATAATTGATTATAGGAATACCTCCCCAGCTGAAAGGGACAGTAAAAACAGTTCCAAGGAACAGATAAGGAAAACAGTGGGTTAGCCAGGGAGAAGACTTCCCTGGAGGATTTTTACAAAGTCATCAAGATAATAATAAGGTTCTGAATGATTTTAGACTTCCTGCTCTTCATTTTAACTTAGACTGGCTTGGACCAGTTCACTCCTTAAGGTTTGTTTTTCAGTCCTATTATTATCAAGGGAGGTAGAAGAGAATAAAGAATACTAGACTTGAGGTAGAATGACTTAGGTTCACACCATAGCTTGCTTCTAATCATAGCTTTTGGGAGTCAGTTACTTCCCCATGAGTAAAATCAGGTTATTACTTGTGCTACTCTACCTCACAGGAATATTATATAAATTATGTATAAATATATATTTATAAATAACTATTGAATATATATTTATATATATAATATGTTTGGAAGTGCTTTGCAATCTAATTGTAAGATCTATACAAATGTTAACATATTATTCATTCAGTTTTTTTCTAGCTTTTAGTGATCATTTCCTCCTCCAAATTCTCAAGGATCCTATGGTTTCTTGTGACTCATTCCAGAGATTAAAGTAAAGATAATAGTAATAATAAAAGTAATAAAATGTAACATCTACTGAGTGTTTATTATGTGACAGGCAATATTTTTAGGTGATTTACCTGAAATAGTTCATTTAATCCAGATGGTGGAAAAATCATATTTGAAGCTATAATTTTGTCTGGAGGTGAGAAGACAGATTTCAGGTTGGTGTCTTCATCTGTTGGGGCTGCTATAACAAAATACCACAGACTGGGTGTCGTAAACAATAAGCACTTATTTTTCTTTTCCAGTTCTGGAGGCTAGAAGTCCAAGATCAAGGTATCAGACAGATTCGGCTCTTGGGGAGAGTCCTCTTCCTGGCTTCCAGACAACCATCTTCTCACTTTATCCTCAGGTAGCAGAGAGAGCTCTGATCTCTTTCCCTTATAAGGACACTAATCCCATCATGGGGTTCCTGCCCACCCGACCTCATATAATCCTAATTACCTCCCAAAGGTTCCACCTCTAAATACATCACATTGGAGATTAGAACTTCAACATATAAGCTTCGGGGGACACATTCAGTCCATAAAAGTTGGAGATGGAGATGTTAGAGGAAACTGTAGTACTAACTCTAGAGATGGCATTACTGAAGAAACTCCAAAATGCTCTAATCCCATCAAGCATCCTATTTTTTTACGATAGTCTTCCGAGAATGCTTACTCAAACACTCCCGCCACAATTATTCTTTAACTTCTAGTCCATTGATACTTCTAATTTGCTCCTACCAGTAGCCTCCTCCTATTTTCACTTTCCTCCCTATCAGTCTTAGATTCCACAAGCCATTATTTCAGTAACTATTTTGGCAAACAGGTACTACCTGTGGAAGGTGGTTTGCTGCATTTTCTTTTTTCTAAATTCCTTTGTAGTAAACCTATGGTTTTGTGGAAGCTAGGGAAAGATACAGGATGTTTCATCCATGATTAATGTTTGTCTTATCCACTATGCTATGCCTGTCTTGTTTCCTGTTGCGACTTCCATGCCTAGCATGGTGTTCCTCACATATTAACATTTATCTAATGAATAAATAATGAGATCAGAATTAAGACAAGTTTACATGCATTAGAGATAGATTTGGGATCATAAAACAATTATTCTAACAATTATTTAATAGAACAGTCCAAAATTGAATACGCTTTACTGTGAATTCCGAATTTCTGTGTCACTGGAGGTGTTCATGGAGGAAGTAGGTACAATTAAGGAGAGTTCATGGGGTTAGCTGTTTTCTGAAGTCTTATCCAGCTCTGGATTCTGTTATCTGGAAATAAAACTTACATAAAGGATGGAAAGATCATTCATAAGGAGAAAGTATGAGTAGTCTTTGATAACACATTTAAATTTGATAATAAGGTTTTTTCTGTTTATTTGTTCTATAACATTAATAGACTATGTGAGTGAATTTCATAAACCATCCATTCAAGTGTTCCAAAAAGTCATTATTTTTCTATAACCAAATTTCATTTTGATCTTGATCCTTGATTCTACCTAGTGGCAGAAGCTTGCTATTAGTAAATTCTGGGTAAGCTCAAGTCACTTTCAGGTTTTCTCAGTTATATCAGGGTTCGGTCTATTCAGAATTTGTTCTTACCTCATCCTCCTCCCCCTTCGGTGGCATAGACATTTCCAGCTGCTCCATTAGTATCATGGCATCTGTGGGGAGACACTTAGTCATTAATGTCTGTCCATCCACTAAATCCACTAATGCCTGGCATCCAGTAAAGCACGGAAATATTTCTTTCCTTGGCTGATGTTTCCCTTTTATCTTGGAACCTGCTGAGATGGCATCAGTTACATCTATCTTTTACTTGCTCCATCTACAATTCACCCAATGCCCCCACCTTCTGCAATATTTACTTCTCGAAATCAAAGTCATGACACTTTAGTCTCTCTCTCTTTCTCTCTCTCTCTCTCCTCTCTCTTTCTCTCTCTCTCAACTCCGTCATTTTTTTTCTTTTTGTGGCATGAGAAAATAGAACTACCCCTGTGTCACTCTGGGCCATGTGAGCTTCCCTACATCCCTGATAATATATTGGTGCAGGGAACATTTGGGAAGCTACTGTCTTCCAGGATTCTATGCGTAAAGAACGACACACATTCCCTCATTTCTCAGATGTTCTGTTTTCACGGCCCTTCTAAGAAACCATATCTAGAATGAAACTTATTTTCTCTGATGTTTCTCCTCCCTAATCTCTGAACTTACTAAGCATAGGGTGGAAATACACCTCTTATACCAGCTTCCATTACTCTTAAGGCTATTATTTACAGCATACTTTTGGCTACTGATGACCAGAGTATTTTTTAACAACAGATTTACTGAGATATAATTCACAAACCGTAAATTACATCAATTTAAAATGTACAACTCGTTTCATTTGTTTTTAGTATAGTCTCAGAGTTGTACAATCATCACCACTGTCTAATTTCAGAACATGTTCATCAAACCAAAAATAAACTCCATGCCCATTAGTAGTCAGTTCCCACTACTCTTTCCCCCAAGCTTTCAACAACCACTAACCTACTTTCTGTTTATGTGAATTTGCCTTTGCTGGACATTTCATATAAATGAAATCATAAAATGCATGGCTTTTTGTGACTGGCTTCTTTCACTTACTATAATGTTTTCAAAGTTCATCCCTGTTGTGGCATGTTATCAGTACTTCATTCTTTTTATGACTGAAAAATACTTCATTATATGGATAGACAACATTTTGTTTACTCATTCTTCAGTTGCTGGGCATTTGGATTGTTAACACATTTTGGCTATTATGAATAATGCTGCTATTAACATTTGTGTGCAATTTTTTGGGGGAATATGTTTTCATTTATCTCGGGTACATATCTAAAAGCAGAAATTCTGGAATCTGTGGTCCTATGCTTACCTTTTTTAGGAAATGTCAAACTGTTTACCCCAGGGTTCTTCTACCTACTATATTACATTCCCACCAGCATCTGTGAGCATTCTAATTTCTCCACTTCATTGCTGCTTGTTATTGTCCATTTTTTAATTGCAGCCATTTAGTTGGTGTGAAATGATATCTCATGGTGTTTTCATTTGCATTCCCCTGATGGCTAATGATGTTGAATACATTTTCATGTGCTTATTAGCTTTACGTATATAGTTTGCGTGTGTGTGTATAAGTGTATTTGTTTATTTATTAAGTTTTTAAAAATATTTTTAAGAATCTATTCATTGTCATATGTGGTCTCTGATGTCTCTGTTTCTCTATTTGTGATGACCTAGCAGTTTGACAGATACATCTTTAAACATCATGTTATGCTACCTTTTTCTTGATTCATCATTCACTTAGGTTCTATAAATCTTTGACTATTTTCCAGAGTTCTAACGAAGCTGATTCTGAGAGCTTTTGGTTGCTTTTTTGGTGTTTCTGTGGAGTAACAGGTGCTTGAAATATTTCAATCTACTATTTTCCTGCCGCTGCCTTACATGGAACCAATAGATGCGTTTAGAGCCTGCCAAATAATCCAGATTAATCTCACACGTCTTGAAAAAATATCCAAAATTCTTTGCTCACTTTTAAGCTGAGTTGTCTTTTTTTTTAATTTCAGCATATTATGGGGGTACAGATGTTTAGGTTACGTATGTTGCCCTTGTCCCCCCCCAAATCCAAGTTTCCGCTATGTCCATCCTTCGGGTGGTACTAATTACACTCTTTGTGTATGCATATACCTGTCCCCTCCTCCCTCCCCCCTTCCCCCTGCCCAACATCCAATAGATGTTATTCTTATATATGCACTTATGTGTTGATCAGTTAATACCAATTTGATGGTGAGTACACGCGGTGCTTGTCTTTCCATTCTTGGGATACCTCACTTAATAGAATGTGTCCCAGCTCTATCCAGGAGTATACAAGAGGTGCTCTATCACCATTGTTTCTTAAAGCTGAATAGTACTCCATGAATACATATACCACATTTTATTAATCCACTCATGTATTGATAGACACTTGGGTTGTTTCCACATCTTTGCAATTGTGAATTCTGCCGCTATAAACATTTGGGTGCAGATGTCTTTCTTATAGAGTATCATTTGCTCTTTTGGGTAGATGCCCAGTAATGGGATTGGTGGGTCAAATGGTACTTCTACTTGTATCTCTTTAAGGTATCTCCATATTGCTTTCCACAGAGGTTGCGCTAGTATGCAGTCCCACCAACAGTGCATGAGTGTTCCTATCTCTCCACATCCATGCCAACATTTATTCTTTTGGGATTTTTTGATAAAGATCAGTCTCACTGGAGATAAATGATATCTCATTGTGGTTTTAATTTGCATTTCCCTGATGATTAGAGATGTTGAGCATTTTTTCATATGTTTTTGGGCCATTATTCTGTCTTCTTTTGAAAAGTTTCTGTTCATGTCCTTGGCCTACTTTTTGATAGGGTCGTTTGATTTTTTCTTGTTG
>CAUYSK010062552.1:0-65276 GCA_963575035.1 Avahi laniger
CATTCCTTCATTCTGCTGTGTGAACTTAAGAACAAATTACTTAACTCCTATCCCTCACTTTCCTCAGGTATAAAATAGGATCAATAATAGTATCTACTTCAAGGAGTGTTTAAATAAGTATTAATATAAAGAAAGCCTTTCAAACAGTGCCCAGCACATAGTAAGCACTCAAAACATATTTTCTTTTTTCTTTTTCTTAGACAGGGTCTCACTCTGTTGCCTGGGCTAGAATGCAGTGGTGTCATCATAGCTCACTGCAACCTCAAACTCCTGGGTTCCGGTGATCCTCCCATCTCAGCCTCCCGAGTAACTGGGACCAGAGGCGTGTGCTACCACACTTGGCTAATTTTTCTATTTTTTGTAGAGATGAGGTCTGGCTATATTGCTCAGGATGGTCTCAAACTTCTGGGCTCAAGCAATCCTGCTACCTTGGCCACCCAAACTGCTCCCAGCTGTTTCTTCTTAGGGAAGGGCTTTGCTCTGGAAGGGCATTCTGACTGTTAGTTTTGAGAACGCGTAATTCTAGCATTGCCAGGGCTCCTCCATCACATCTCCCTCACACTCACCTGTGCAATGGAGCTTGCAAAGTCCCTCCCAGTTGCTGCTGTTCTCAGAATTTTCCAGCAGTGCTTGATGGTGTTTTGGTGTTTTTTCTGGCTCTCAAGATCATCACAAGTCCCTTTGCCTTACCTTAACTTTCTCTAGGATAATTTTAACTACCACGTAGGTCTTGTGGAGACATGTTGGTGGTTTGTTTCCCTCAGTTTGCATTTTGGACTTTGTGGGAAATCTTTCTGTCTATTCTTGTTTATGTCTTACTTGAGGGTTTTAAAATTTTGCTATCCTTTCTGGTTGGTCTATCTTTTTATGAGGAGATTCAGTGAGATTCAAAGTTCTCACTGCTATCAAGTTCCCAGAATCCTCTACTCACTGGATTCAAAAGATGCACTGACATATATTTTAAATAAAAAATGTTTTTAAGCCAGGTTAGGTGGCATGTGCCTGTAATCCCAGCTATTCAGGAGGCTGATGAAGGCTTGAGTCTAGGAATTCAAGACCAGCCTGGGTAATATAAAAAAAGTTTCTAGATTGCTTTAAAAAAGGTGGTACTGATTCACATTTCCACCTATAATGTATCATAGTACCCTACTTTGAATGAGGATATTTATATTGTAAATGTCAAGGGATATCTCATTATTACTTTATTTTGGTTTTTCCCAATTTCTAGTAAGTTTGAGCATCTTTTCAGTTTGTTGGCTATTTTTATTCGTTCATTTGCTTATTCCTGGCTTTTAGCCAGTTAACTATTATTGTATAGTTTATTCACTTATTCATAAAAGCTATTGGTGTATGCAGATATTAACCTTCTGTCTGTCCTCTGCTCTGCATTTATTTCCTACTATATTGTTTGTTTACAGGGTGTGTATTAAAATTTCTAATCTATCTCTAATCTGTTTGTCTCCCTAATTCTATCATTCTCACTTTACATAGCTTAGAGCTTTATAGTTAGGTCCATATACAATCATGATCATTATTATTTTATCTATTATTCCCTTTATTAGTATACAATGTTCTCTTTTATGCCTTTTAATGTTTTTTAAATTAAATTCCATTTTGTAGTACGTATTTGTGACCTCTACTTTCCTTTTTTCCCTTATCTTTCTATATACCTTTGCTTTAAGCCATGCAGCTCCCACCTGGTTCTCTTAGTATGTTCACTCTGGGGGAAATCAGCTGCTCTGTCAGAAGACTGAGATTATCATGCTGGGGAGATCAGGAGTAGCTCATCAACAGCAATAACTGCCTGTCATGGGAACTGAACATCCAGTCCAGTTGAATCTTCAGATAACTTCAGTTCCAGCTGATATCCTACTATTGCTACAACTACATGGAAGATCCTAATGAGAACTTGCCAGTTGAGCCCTTCCCAAATTCATACCCCAATAAATTGTGAGCATTACAAAAGGATAGTTTTAATCTACTAAGATCTGAGAAAATTTATTACACAACAAGAGTACTGTGTCACCATGTTTTCCTTTTGTCTCTTTTTCCTTTCTGATCTCCATTCAATGGATAGCATTTCCTTCTACAGAGTTGAAAGTTACACCTTTTATTTGCTAATCTTCTATTTATTCTCTTCAACCTAAGACCCATCCTTATCCTTAATTTCCTTATTATCAATATTTATTTAAGCATATGTATATACTATAAACATAGATATATATTATGCTAGGCACTGTTCTAAGTTCTTTACAAATATTGAACTTGTCTACAACTCAAAACTATACAATGAAATAGGTATTATTATTATCATCCGCTTTTTTTGATGAGGAAATGAAAACAAAGAAAGGTAAGTAACTTGCTCAATCTCACACAGCTAGTATGTGATGAAAATGGGATTCCAATTTAGAAATTCTGACTAGGAATTCACCATGTTAAATATCAGGCTATACTGTCTCTATACTTTCTCCCAAGACAAGACAAATACATTAGCATGCCCATCTTTTCTGATCCTTATACCCATTCCCATTGTGTTTTATTTAGATTAGTTCCATACTGTTTTGAATATACATTTCCTTTTTCTTTGATTTTTGTAGAATGTTGAATCCTTGCCTTTATATACCACAGTTAAGCCTTCTAAGATATCTATTCACTATGTTTCTCAAATCTCTCATAGTGGTCTCTTGGCTTTATATCTCTTCTTGATAAAGAACTTCCTCTTAGAGTATTTTCAAAGAGGAAAAGTTTTTGTACAGTAAAACTTCTAAGTTCTTGTATATTTGAGAATATTTTAAACTTGCTCTCATATTTAAGTACACCTGGGTTCAAATTAACTTAAGATTTAGAGTTCTTTTTCTTCAACACTTTGAACATACTTCTCTGTTGTTTTCCTGTATCTAGTGTTGCTGTTGAGAAGCTTGGTATCAATTTGATCTTTGTTTTTTTTTACACAAGTGATTTGCTCTCTCTTTGAAAGTTTTTAGGATTTTCTCTTGATCTATGATATCCTTAAATTTAACTCTAATGTGTCTGGGTGTGAGTTTTTCTTATTTATTCTCATTAGCACCTAAAATGTCTTCTAGAATGAGGCTTTTCATCTTTAATTTGGGGAAATTTTAGATTATTATTTCTTTAAATAGTTCCATCTCTATTATTTTCTTTCCTTTTGAAAGTCCCCTATATAGATATTAACACTATTTCTGTCATATAGCTTATCTTTCATATTTTCCATCTTATCTTCCATCCCACTGAACTCATTTTTCTGCTATATCCACTCTGCTCATTCTACTACTAAAGCCATCTATTCAGTTATTTCAGTAGTTATATTTTCATGTCAAGTATTCCCAGTTTATTTTTCTTCATAACTGCCTTATCCTATTTCATGTTACCAACATTTTTTTCTCTTTAAGGATATTTAATGCACTTATTTTTATTTTTATTTTTTTTGAGACAGAGTCTGGCTCTGTTGTCCTGGCTAGAGTGCCATGGCATCAGCCTAGCTCACAGCAACCTCAAACTCTTGGGCTCAAGCGATCCTCCTGCCTCAGCCTCCAGAATAGCTAGGACTACGGGCATGAGCCACCATGTCCAGCTAATTTTTTCTATATATATATTTTTAGTTGTCCAGATAATTTATTTCTACATATTTTTTTTAGTAGAGATGGGGTCTCGCTCAGGCTGGTCTCGAACTCCTGACCTCAAGTGATCCACCTGCCTCGGCCTCCCACAGTGCTAGGATTACAGGCATGAGCCACCGCGCCCGGCCTATTGCACTTATTTTAAATTCATGTTCTATCTGGCCTCAAAATTTTGCTTTATCTAGGCATAGGTTATTTAGTTTGTCTTTCTTTTAAATCAGTTATATTTTTTGTATACTCCTTCAGTTTTTCAGGTTCATTGATCTCTCATCCTGTGGATTATTCAAGGTTTATGTTCTGGGGAGGCTTCAGTTTTCCAATTTCTAGAATTTCTTTGTAGGAGTTTGAGATAAGCATCTAAATCTTCATGTTTCACCATATGTAATACTTTAGTCATATGCACGTGGAACAGAATGGGAAAAAAAAAAGAATCCACCTAAATTTCTCACTAAACATTTCTGTTTCTCAGTGACTTATCAATCTTAATCTCAATTTACACATATAGTAAGGAGTAATGCTTAGCAGAATTTAAGAACATGAAAAAGAAAAGGCTTTGCACACTCTTCCTACGTTTCTCAGTGGTAATTATTTTCATTCATACAGAACTTATTTTCTTTCCAAGCTTTTATGTTTGTAACTTTGAAGAAATCAATACCAAAAAATCAAAGCAAATACACAAAGCAGAAGAAATCCATTCTTATTTTTTTTTTGGAATACACTATGCTTTGTAACTAGTTTGAGTACCTTAGGTGGAAAGCCAGTTGAACCAGGACATCCCTTTTTCCTTAAGGTTGGTGTGTGAACTGGAAGTGGAGTAGAGTCTACAGTCTGAACCCAGGGGCAAAAAAGGAAATAAATGTTATGAAACGCTCCATCTATTTCAAATGTAACTCGAAAAATACGGAAGTAAATAAAACCAAACATAAATAAGGCAAAAAGTTCTATTAATTAAAAAAACTCAATAAAGCTAAAATTCTCACAATGTTACTAATTTAAATTTCTGACTGCAATATCTACAAATGAAATATTTGTTTGTTTACTAAAAGTTACTTAAGTTTGTATATTTATTTAGTAAAAATAAATAATGTGGAAAAGAAAATCCATGGAAAAAAACCCAAAAAAGTTATAGCATCTAGCCTACATAAAAATGAGAATATTAATTTTCACATTCATCTAAATTTTCCATATTAATTCCAAAAAGTATCTGAAGGAGTTTTTAGCAAGATTTATAGCAAAAATAGAAAATTATTTTAACCACTCAACTTCCATATATAGAACATATATTATATATATAGACTACAGCTCTGTGGATTTGAATACATAGCTACAAAGACTGAGATTAGTGGGATTTTTATGCAGAAATTAATTTCCAAAGAAAGGAGATTATTTAATATTTTTGGAATTTTCAACTTAATACAAATTTAGTTAACAACCATATCTTTATTAGTTAGCTTTGTAAAACACAATATTCTTTTATGGAGTATTACTGTAAGATTTTTCTTTGAGTGAAAGGAACCAGTGATTTTATTGGATGTTATTGTGGGCAAAAAGAGCTATTGCTTAATTAGCAAAGTATAAAAAAAGACATGAAGAATAACTGCATTTTAGCACACTAAGCAAGAAAATAAGAGGAAAAACTCCTTGTTCAAGGTTACAGAATATTTTAAAGAATTAAGAGAAAAACAGATGGTCTCCTTTTGCCTTTGTTATTATATCACCACCAAAATTAGAATATTTTATATGCGCTATAGTCTTAAAATGGAATTCAGTTGAATTTTTCAGAGTTTTCTGTTTAATTGTGAGTTTAGTTCTAATTTAAATTTTATTTACTTTTAAACAGCTTGAAAAAGTTTTATATCCAATTTATAATTTAACATTTGAAAAGATAAAGATAAAAGAGAACAATGAAAAGTTATATTAAAGTTAATAAAAAATAATAAGAAACAAAATTTTCATTAGAATTTACATAGAAAGTCCAAGAGAAGTTCCAAGAATTAAAAAGAGTCAAGCAAAGGTGCTGGATACAAGATCAACAGAGTTGATAAAGACGGGCAATGCTTAATAAGAAAATATATTCTGAAAGGATCCCACTCACCACAGCAACAAAAAATTTAAGGTACCTAGGGGCAAATTTACCAAGCAATATGGAATATATTGAAAATAACAAAACTTTACCAAAGGTTGTAAAATGCCTAACTAATATGTACACCATGTTGATAGATGGAAATACCCAATATCATGAAGATGTCAATTCTCAAATAAATCTATAAATTCAATGCAATCCAATCAAAAGTCCCATAAGGAATTTGATAAGCTGACCCTAAAAGTAATTGAAAAATAAAGGGTCAAGAAGAAATGGAAGAATAAAGTGGGTCGAGGTGGCTCACCACACCAGGTATCAGGAACTATTTCAGAGCTATAGCAATAATTAAGACAATTTGGTGTCAGTGCAGGAATAACAAACAGAACAATGGAAGAGAATAGATAACTCCCAAGCAGACCCATGCATATAAAGCAGAGACAGCAGAACAAATGGGGGGGGTGGGGACCAGTTGTCTATATGGGAAAAGGAGATTAGAACTCCATTTCCCATTATATATAACAATATATTTCAGTTTGATTAAGGTCCTAAATATGTAAAAACAAAAACTTAAAAACTTTTAGAAGAAAATATGGAAGAAAATCTTTATAATTTCTGCATAGGGAAGAACTGCTTTAAAAAGATATAAAAAGCACATGTCATGAAGGAAAAGATTGATAAATCTGACTACTTTAAAATCAAAACTTTCACAGGACAAAAAGATACCAAAAATAAAATTTAAAAATAAGCCACAGACTGGGGGAAAATATTTGCAATGCATATAGTTAGCAAAGAATTAGCATCCAGAATATATAAAGAACACTTAAACCACAGGAAAAATAATTCAATAGAACAATGGACAAAGGACATGAACAGGCAAATCATCAATCATCAATAAACATATAAAAAGATGCTGAATAACACTAGAAATGTAAGTTAAAACAAAAATTTCACTTCATATCCATCGAATTGGCAAAATTTAATGTCTGACAATACCAAGGGTTAGCAAGTATGTGGGGAAAAGGGGGAACTCTTATACACTGCTGGTCAGAGTGAAAATTGGTCCAATCACTGCAAAAACAATTTGGCAAGATCTGGTTAAAATTAAGGATGTATATATCATCTAACCCAGTAATTCCGCTTCTAAGTATATACACTAAACTAACTTTACACATTTGCAGAAGTAGGGTGTCCACTTCAGCACTGATTGCAATTACAAAAAATTGGAAACCTAAATATCCAACCATAGGAGAATGGATAAACAGCTGTGGTATATTCATAAAATGTAAGATTGTGCAGCAGTTATTATGAATGAACTTAATGAACACGTATCTGTATGAATAAATCTCAAAATCATACTTTTGAGTGCAAAGAGTTACAGAAGGATACAGGTAACATTTGTGTAAATTTTAAATAAATGATAATCATCATCACATATTATTTATGGATAATGCATCATTTATGGATATAAATGAAATAAACATGTAAAATCAAGGAAGGGAAGATGAACACCAGCTGGAAAAGTAGAGAGGGGAATGGTACATGGGAGGCTGTTTCAAATGTTTCTGGAATATTTTCTTTGAATAAAAATCTGGAAAAAAAAGGAAAAATGTTCGTATCTGTTAAATCTGTGGGTGATAGTTACATGGGTATATATCAAATTTCTGTATGTTTGAAATATTTCATCAAAATATAAAATGTATGAAGCCAAAATATTAAGACAATTATAATTTAAAAACCAGAGGGTCTCATTAACTTATTAGCCCATTTGAAAGAGTCCATCACAGGGTTGGAAAAAACAAGTCAGAATCTGACTAAAACTCACGCTTCATTTCAGACAGCTTTTCAGATTGAACTATCTGCTTCCATTGGAATGTCAGACACAATTCTGGAGATCAAAAACTGAAAGCAGAGGAGCTCTGTCTGAACTGTGATGCTGAGTGAAGAACCAGAACCGCACCTTGAAGCGAGATGGCATGAACTGAGGAGCAACATTCCTCCGAGTCGTGGAGGAAATGATCTCTCTTGAGAAAACTGACCAGTTGACTGATATGAAGTGCAAACACAACACAGCTTTTTAAATTATTAAAAGGCATGACTTAGTTGAATGCCAGTTGCTGAGTTAGCAGTTAAACTATTCAGTTGCCAATAGTGGCAATTTTATTTTTTTAGCTCTATTTATGATGTCGCAGAGTAATTGTATCATGGCTTACTAAATTTATTAGAAGCATTAAAATATGAGAATGACATCTGTACCGCCAAGTGCCTACAAAGTTTGTATATGATAATTCCAAAATTCACATAACTCTATCCTCTGTTCTATGCAGTTCTCTAATTAAAATAAAGATTGCCTTTATATTTTTTTGTCTATTTCAGGTTGAATATTTGGGGACAATTTTTCTACTTTAGTTTTCTACTTC
This sequence comes from Avahi laniger, assembly GCA_963575035.1. Classification (NCBI taxonomy): domain Eukaryota; kingdom Metazoa; phylum Chordata; class Mammalia; order Primates; family Indriidae; genus Avahi; species Avahi laniger. The sequence continues at coordinate 8,139 of CAUYSK010062552.1, forward strand.
TATCTACATTATCAGTTAAATGTAGTGATTTCAACAGACTGACTTATTATGCAACATATTTGACTAAAAGAAGATAGACTTCACTTGTTTTTTTCAATTCCCTCTTTCCTGACACAAGTGAAAAGTTGGGGAGCAAGGCTGCTCCAATGAGGCACCTTAACTGGCTCAGCTTCACTAGATGTGGAAGGAGATGTGGACCTTGACTGGATGTAAAACTTGACGCTCGAGTTCCATACATATGTGTTCTCAACGGGATCAGTCTAGGAAAATAAGTCAGGAAACACAAAAACCCAAGAAATCACTTTTAAACAATGTGCAGCTTGCAGTAAATTTCTGTAAGGCATGATCATGACAACATTTCTTAAGAAAGGAGGATGACAAACTTTAGTTTGAACATTCACATTGGGATGTGTCATTACACAAAAGCACAACCACCAGCTTTAATGTAAACAAGGCTTAGGACAACAGTAGTGAACCAAAGTCTCCTTCCGAATCTTCACTGATGGCCTGACTTGGAGCACTCATCTCTACTCTGTTCTGTATCTGTATTCCTCATATGGAACTTTTGCCTTTCACAAAATAAGTCGTATATGTGAAATACATGCAAAGTGTTTAATACTTAATAGAGAATATACACCATGGATAAGAGATAACTTTGTCCTTGATAAAATTTGGTCTCTTACTAGTCATTTATTGAAAGTAAAAGAAACTACTCGTCGGCTTCATGCTGGTCACTAAAGTAAATCTTTTTATTTTGCAGCAGTAGAAATACTAGCACTTACATCCATTCAGTTGCACTCTTTTGAGCCAAGTATGTTTAGAAATTTAAAATGCTTTGGGTTAAAATTTAGCATAAAAGATCTGATTGACTATTCAGTTTGGTATTTTCAAAATCACTAGGATTCAGTTTTTCAAATGAAAGGGCAATGAAGACAATTTGGAAAGGAGGTTAGGGAACTTGTTTTGAATATGGTATACAGCAAGAACAGTGCTTAGATCAGAAGTTACAAATCAGTAAAAAGGGCATCAGCTTAAGGATTTTAAATATGAACTTAAAATTTTCCTTTGTTATTATTATGATTACTATTTTAGATGGAAGACATGGTGACAATAGGTAATGTACCCCTGAGAACTGTCAAGAAGAAAAGATTCAGGTACAGTCATGAGAATGTTTTGCCAAAGTGGAATTATTTGAACAACTGATAAAATAGTAATGGCTCTTGTACCCCTGTACTCAAAACTAAATGAACAAACAAAATCTCTTTAAAATTGTGGGCTGAATAATAAATGACTGGGAATAGAAATACTTGGAAACAAAAGGCTTCCCTAGAAATTAACTTCTCAGCTCTGTTTTCATCTCAACAGAACTCTGGGTACATGGCTTCAATCTCTAAGGGTACAAATTATTTTCTCAATTTAGGGATATTTTCCCATCTATAAATAATGTACACTGTTATGGATTTATGATATGTTACGTATGTAGAAAACAGTCAACTTCTGTTCAATGTGGAAAATTTAAAAAATCTGACAGATGTGTGGGAGGAAGAGGCTAATAGGCTGCAAACACTATGGTAGCCCTCCACTGGTGCCCAACTATGACCTCCCAGGATGGTGGGCATGGACAGGTATTCTGGCAACCCAAAAACAATCTGGTGGGGCTGACCAACATGGCCACCACCAGGCCTTACCCTTTCATTTTTAGATTCTGGGGAAGTGAGGAAGAAGGGTCTCAATGAGGGAATCTAGGAGGCTTGGAGCAGCAATGATTTACCGACTGCTAGGAAAGTACTTCAACATTTTAAAAACTGGAACTGTTGAACTACAGCTTACCAGCTGAGTAACCGTTCTGTATGTGTGATGCGGCTGATTTCATAAAACTACTGTAGCTTGTGAAGCTGGAGAGCCAGGCCTGCATCCCACTTCTTGCCTCCAAATTCAGCTCTCTTTTTGTTTTACACAGGCATCTCCACAGCAGAGGTATTCAAAGTAACTTAACAATCCTGGAGGCTGAGTTATATTATCTCATTTCCTGACAGTGAATTTTATTTTTTGGTCTTTTTTTTAGTGTGTGTTAGTTTTACTGTAACAAAGGAACTTGTACACTTTAAACTGAGCATCATCTTTCCAGTGAAACAAGAAGAAAATTTAAAAATAAACAGGAACAAAATTACAATAGAGAATGTCAATTCCAAATAAGATCCTCCAAGTTCTGCTGATTCTTCCCATCAAGAGGCAGGGCTGAAGTCATCATTAGGAGAAAATTTTTTTTTAAAGTGTTGTCTTAAACTGCAAGGATGTCCATTAAACATCACAATTAAACATGCCAAAGAAGAAGCCACGCTGACAGTGAATTTTGACTAGAAAGAGGAGGGTAAAAGAAGAAAATGGCACTCAAGACAAATTTTGCCTTTTCACAATTTTATTCAGGGACAGCCGTGGAGAAGGTAACCAGTTTAAATTATTAATCTGAAACATGACCCCGGGTTGGGAATAAGGCAGAAATGTCTTTTATGTTCTAAAAATCTCCTCCTTCTAGTTTCTATAATATTATATAAATTGTAAGGTGAAGGAAGAGTTCATGGCAGAGGAGGTTCAGTTAAAATGGAACTGATAAGCACAGCAGAATTGATACATTTTGCACTAGTAAGAACTTAAAACTGAGTGTCCAAGTAGAGGATTTTCTATGTGTAAAAAACTGGGCCATTTTCAGAAAACTTAAAAGTTTCTGACATGTCACAAAAGCCTTTAGCCCTGTAGCTTGACTGAAACATAACATCAGAAGTTCCTGTGTGAAAGGTAATGCTGAGAATAGGACTGAATAGTTCATATATTGGCTTTGTATCCTCTGGGTCCAATGACTTTAAAAACTCTTTAAAAATGAGAAACACAATGACTTGCTGTTTCCAATAGTACTGGTTGAAATTTTACAGCAGGCCTGCTCTTTGAGCCAGGTAAACACATGCTGACAGAAACTGAGCATACTATTTGATACTTTTTTTGCACTGAAATTAAGAATATGCTGCTACCTTAAGCCATTTTGTCAGTACATGGTCTAATGGGATGTTTACATCAAGAAAGTGGCAAATCTAAAAAGCAGGGCTTTCCCCGGCCCCAAAAATGGTTGTTAAAACATTTACCAGCATGTTTTAGGGCCTTCTGAAAATGTGAAATTATGACAGTGCAACATTGGGTAAAGGAAAAATACACCATCACTTTCATCTGTGATTACACAAATTAGTTACTCAAATAACTCTTGAGGCTTTTAATACACACCTCTTGGCTCTTCTGAAGAATCACTGTTTTTATTAAAGTCTAACAGACTTAACTAGTGTTAACCCATCAATAAAAATGAGAGAAAACAATAGAAATGAAGATAGATTTTAAAATAATATTTTTAGCTGAATGAGGTAAAAAGTAGTTATTTAAAAGTACAAAATATTTCAATTTAAAAGATAAACCAATACTAACTGTAAAAATAGAATGAAAATGACCATACTAGCTTTTTAGAGCTGTATGTTCTTACAGTAAAAATCAATTTCAAAGATTAAACAAAATCAAGTTAGTTTTCCTTTTAAAAAACTAAAAATAAGTAAAAATAATAGAATAATATTTTGAGATGGTATTAACTGAATAGATTAAAAAGTTGAACTATGCCATTTATAACAATACCCTGACTTTTAATTTTAAAAACCTACCATGAATATATAATTGAGGTTTTAAAATTACCACTTTACTTTCCAAGTGTGCTTCTCATAAACACAAAGAACAAAGCTTAGTAAAGACGAGTTAACTCAGAGCAAAAAAAGTTTTAAATACTGAACCTAAAAAAAAAAAAAAGAACTTAAGGTCTTTTAAAGACTCTACTAGAAGCTAATGACATTAATAGATTTTAATATTTCATTTCCTTTCTAGATTACTGCCAGTATAAACAATATCTCAAAAGTGGTATAACAATAAGAAAAATACAATATCATATACTTGCTTTATCAAAGTTTTAATTATCACCAGATTATGCTCTTCAAGATGTTATTAATTTTAAGTATAATTAAGTGCTTAATAATGCATTTATAATAAATAGTTTATTATATTAACTAAGAAACAATTAATTAGATTAAACTTTCAGAATATTTAATGACTACATGTTAGGATTTAAAGACTAAAACTCATTTTAATAATTAATTGGCAATGATTCAGATATGGCAGCAAAGAAACTGATTAATATCACTAGTTATTTTTATACAAAGTACTTAAAATCTTAAAAACAAATATAGTCATTATTAATATTATATTTAAACCATGGAAATTAAATTTTTTGTGTCATTCTTTGCATGCTAAAACATTACAGCATTAAGTATAAGCAATGAATTGAATTAATAATGCAGTTAAAGCTAATAAATATGATATACATCAACACAAGAGACATTTTAATTCAATAATTAGATTTGTGATAGAAAGAATAAAAAAGGGGAAACAGTAAAAGGCATGAATAGCTAATATTTACTGGACAGTATATTTTGACATTGTCCAAAGAAGGATCTTGGAAACAAATCTTATCTGAACAGTGTAAGCAATTCACTCAATACTTCTAAGCTGCAATCCACTGAGAAAAATAAATAAGGAATATCTTTACGTAAATGCAATTTAAAAACTGTTTTGGTTAACTAATTTTTTTCCTACATAAACATACTTTAAGGAGTTATTCTGCGGAATAGGCATTAGAAACATTTATTATACTCCAGTATCAGTTTTTACTTAATGCTCTGTCTAAAAAAAAAAGCAGAAAAGCTGAATATCAGCGTATTGTTCACATCGCATAACACTGTTATACAAAAAGTCCATAATGCTCCCTGAATCTATTATGATTTTTCTAATAAATGATCCTCAAATGTATTCTTAAAGTAGTACATAAAGATAGAAAGGGTTTTTTTTTTTCCTCTCTCTCTTTCCAAGATCAGGAAACCGTCTGATGTTTAGATGTCTCACTTATTAAGAATTCCTCAAATTATGAGTATGGTCTTCCTAATAAATAATAAAAACCCCTAAAACTACTAATCTTGAATATGTACCAATGGGCCTTTTCCACCCCCAAAATAATTACAGATTTGTACAAGTAGCAAGATTCTTATAAGAAACTTGGTTTTAAAGTAAAAGATAGAAAAATATGATATGAATTATAAACAGTTGACCTATCAAAAAATAGCTTATATTTAACATGTTGTTTGTATTGGTAAATATAAAACTAAGTCAACTGAAAAATATCCAGTTTTTATTAATTTTCTTTATCTTTTACCTAGAAGTATTTTAGACACAAAGTGACAAGTAATCTACTATTTTGTATTCAGAACACTTATAAGCTCAAACCTTTGGTGAAACAATTATTTCTGTTAATTGAGCTAATGATAAAAAAAAAACAGTATTACAAAAGTACTGTATCATTTGGAAAACAGTAAATATAATATTTTATCACTCTAAAACAAATCATTACAACAAATTAATGAAAGTTATGATGAGTAAGTGTAATCTTACTAGTTACAAATAATATAACTTATTTTTCTTTATGAAAATTTCTTCTTAAGTTATTTTCAATATATTGATTTGAATATCTACTCTGGAGAATTTACAAATGTTGTGGAAAAACAAAAGAATGTTAACCCACATATTGGCTATTTATTAATATAATCTCTGCTCCAAACTCTAAAGGAACAAGCGGAAATGAAACATTGAGTATTTCTCACTAACAATGAAATCACTATGGAACTCTCCCTAATATTCAGATATTAATAATACTGTTAATAACAAATTTTTCTTATACTATGCTTAATTATAAAGAACATAAGTATTCAAATTGTAAACAAGGCTTAATAGCATACTAGAAACAAGAATATGAGAAACATAATTTAGTAATACTATCTCATTTATATGACATTTCACAGTTACTTATAAAATTTTTTTTTTTTTTTTTTTGAGATAGGGTCTTATTCTGTCACTTAGGCTGGAGTGCAGTGGTGCAATCACAGCTCACTGTAACCTTGAACTCCTGGGCACAAGTGATCCCCTCACCCCAGTCTCCCAAAGTGCTGGGATTAAAGGTGTGAGTCTCCATGGCCAGTCATAAAAGTATTGCATAATTTCTTGTCTAAAAACATGGCATATAACACAAAATCATATGCTACTGTTAGACTTCAAGGTCACTGTTAGGAATGGTAACTATTTGTGTCTACTGAAATACACTGATGTCCCAGGGACTATTGGGGTTTCTTACTATGCCACTGAGATATTTCTATTTAACTACTGAATAATTTATAATTCTTAAATCATCTCCTTCACAGGCACTACCACTTTTCAGTGGTTGACTTTTTATTTGTCAGATACTTAATCAAGGAAAAACTGAATGCGGCCAGGAAAGCAGATAATCAAGCCTATCACATCTGCATTTTAAAAAGTTTTGTAATTATAAGTCAACAGATTCTGGTTAATTATGGATTATTCATATCCTACAGAATAAAGATACAGAATTAAGAGTGGGGACATTATAACAGTTACTTCCTTCAAAACATTTTCCTTATTTGAAGATTCAAAGAAATGCTCTAGGCGGCCAAGCCCCCAGAAGTCTGCAAGGCAAGTGAGATGTAACTAATCCATAATAAAATTAATCAGAAAAACAAAACCTGTCTGAATTATAATCTTACTAAAAAACAAGGAGTTAAAAATTTAGTCAATTCACAGGCTGATGATTTGAACCTAATATAATTGGGCATACAACATTTTGGTCTTCTCTTCTAGAGGTTATATAATTTATACTCAGATTCATTTGATAAATCCAAATACCTAATAGGTTTAACTCTCTATAAATCTCAAAATAACCAAGAAGTCAATTGAACTGGCAATCTTTTAATAAACCTCAATAATTAATGAGATTTCAGTTGAACTCGGACAGATAAGACCACAGGAAGCAGTGGGCCACCCTACTACTTCCCACGTTCTCCATACACCGGAGAATTCCCTGATCTGGAACTTCTGAAGTCCAAGAATCCTGGATTTAAGGTATTGATCAATACCAATGATCATGAAGCTGACAGGTGAACATTAAAAACTTGTATCTATCACTGACTTTTCTTTTTTCTTTTTCTTTTTGGAGTCAGCGTCTCTCTCTGCTGCCCAGGCTAGAGTGCAGTGGTATAATCATAGCCCTCTACAGCCCAGAACTCCTTGGCTCAAGCGATCCTCCCACCTCAGCCTCCCAAGTAGCTAGGAATACAGGTCCATGCCACCATTCCTGGCTAGGTTTTTTTTTTTTTTTTTGGTAGCGACAAGGTCTCACTATGTTGTCCAGGCTAGTCTTGAACTCCTGGCCTCAAGTGATCCTCCTGCTTCAGCCTCCCAAAGTGCTGGCATTATAGGTTGTGAGCAGTGGCCTCAGCCTACTTTCCCCTAACGTTATTATCTTAAATAGTATATGAAAAATCCCAACAAATCAGCTAGCCTATCGCTTTCAAACTGGGGATTATGTATGTATATACATGACTGGTGTTGGCATGAAGGGTCGTTTAGAAAAATGTGGGACTTTTCCACATATAGATTCCCCACTCTAGGCATATCAGATCTTGTAGCACAGGGATAATGGTGGACCCATTTCAGGATGAAAAACAAGAAGCTAGCATTAGCACTGGAAGATGTTTATAGTTTGTTAATAATAAATATATAAAGACTGTTATACATATTTTTTAAATCTTGGAATTATCTTAGAATACAAAGGATTTATTATTAACATCTCCTCAAATCTACACATATAAGATATTTAGGGAGATTCCTTTGAACTACATTTAAAAAAAAAAAATCTCTCAAGATTTCTTCAGAACTGATTTACATAAAACTGTAGTCAATAAGATCTACAATTTGTCCCAAATCTTTTAAAAATTTTGTACAATATGAATTATCAAGTTTTCCTTACATTTAATTAAAACTGCTAAGAAATATTTACATACTTATTTATTTGTTTATATCATATTCTTACTTGGAAACTCATTTACTTTGTATTCGATCAATTTAGAAAGTATACTTTAGGATTACATTTTTCCCCCCTATCAAAATAGATATCTTACCATTTTAGTAGTTTGGTTACAGAAATTTATACGAACATTCCTAAAGCTTTGCGGCCAAAGCCAAAAAACCAAAAAATAAAAGAAAATACATAAAAGCATAGTTGCAATAGCAGGAGCAGCAGCACAAAGCATGCAATAAATGTAACAGTATATCACAAAAACGTTAACATGTTCTGCAACCGCAGGCAAAAGGATAAGAGACAGGGGTAGAAGGCATCAGGATGGGTACACAAAGTGCAATAGTCTCTTACACGTCTGCCTTTGCTAGCTGGAGTACAGGATGGAGAGCGCTTCAACAAAGAAAGGAGAATACTACATGTTACAAATATTTACACACATAAGACTCTCAGTGACTACTAGCATATTCACAGACAAAATATATAAACATACATATAAAGCCACATTTTCAGATAGGTTGAAAGTACATACATTTTCAGAAAAAACTGGAGGAAAGGTCAGTAAAGAAACAGTTGCTCAGATTAGGTCTAAGGTGAATGATGAACTTTTCACTGGCCCATGTACAAAAACAGTGACCCACAAAATAATCCTCCATCGAGTGATGGATAATTTCTTTTCCTGAAAGGTCGGCAGTGGCAAATTGAAACATATGAGAACAAAAAGGATCTAGATAATTCTGATTTAGTACTGGCAAGCATTTAATAAGATATTTAATTAAGTAGTCTTGTTTTAGACATTTACCTACCAAACTCTTACTCGTTTCAAGGATGATTCTTTTAAATGATAAGAGCTAAATATGACTTCAGAATTAATGATAGTGGATTAAAACAAAAACACAGTTACTTGAACAACACTGTCTATCCAGACTAGACATTAGGCTTAGTCAAAGGAGGGACCTTTGCCTTTTTGACATTAAAGAATTAAGTATTAGAAAAAAGTAACAATTACCTCGAAATATTTTTCAAGTTTCTGAAACTCTGTGATGCTCAAGCAGAACTTCACAAATATAAATCACATTTAGGCAATTTCCTATATTCAATCCAACCTAACATTAATTGAGAGTTTACAATATGTCACATACTGTGCAGACATTACAAGGGATTAAAAGATAAATAAAGCATGGCAGTTCACGGACTGGTGGAGAAGACATAATGCCAGCAACAATGCGACAAATGCTATCACAGAGATATGCACAAGGTTTGTATGGGAACTGAGAGGAGGGATGTACAAGATTTTTATGAGGACTGACAGAAGGGAATTTATACAGTGGGTCTACAGGAGTTAGAGAAAATTTAAGAGAAAAGTGAAAAGTTCAAGTACAAGAAACATCATTCAATATTATGGTTTTTCTTTTTTTTTTTTTTTGAGATACCAGGCTGGAGTGCTGTGGCATCAGCCTAGCTCACAGCAACCTCGAACTCCTGGGCTCAAGCAATGCTCTTGCCTCAGCCTCTAGAGTAGCTGGGACTACAGGCATGCGCCACCACACCTGGCTAATTTATACTATTATTAGTAGAGACAGGGTCTCACTCTTGCTCAGGCTGATCTCAAACTCCTGAGCTAAAGCGATCTTCCCACCTTGGTCTCCCAGAGTGTTAGGATTACAGTGGTAATCCTAGCCACCGCACCCAGCCTCGATATTATGTTTTATTGTTACAATAACTTTGGCAGAGAGGTAAATAGGAACTATTATTTCTTTCTGTAGGAAACTGGAATGGAAGGTGACTTGAACACGCTGTCCCAAAGAGTTAACAGCAAACCAGGATTAGAAGGCCTCTAGATTTCTAAACAAATTTTTCCATATGGAGGCTAAAGTCTCAGGTCCGAACCTAGTTGCTTTTTCTTAGTTATTAATAGGAAGGATCTTTTTCATTCCTTCTTGTCCCCAAAACCAAACAACCAAATGATAAACAAATCAACCCCCAACTCTTCCTCTAGCTATCATTTAATCTCTCTCCTCTCTTTTGTACTAATTATAATAGTTAACAATTATTGTGTCTGAGTATATGTAGGTACTTTACAAAGTGCTTTACAAATATAAACTCTTTTAATTCTTATAGAAACCCTAAAAGGCAGGTATTGTGATCCCCATTTTAAAGATGAAGAAAACAGATTAACTTGCCTAAAGTCATAAAACAGGTAAGTGGTGGAGGCAGAATTCAAACCCTCTCAGCCAGACTTCTGAAAAATGGTATACAGTCACTGTCTGTGCTTCCTAACCTCCTGATTCACTTCTCAATACAATACAATCTGGATTCTGCTTTGATCATTCTGATGCTGACAACATTAGTATTTCCTGTTTGTCCTGACCAGTCATCTCTGCTATACCTGACACTGATCCCCATTCACCTCCTTAAAACCCTCTACCTTAGTTTTTGTGACACATACTTTCCTTAGTAACCTCTTCTTTGCATTCATCACTACTACTCTTTTGTGAGGTCCTATTCCTTCCCCTGCTCTTACATCCCGAGATCCCAGGTTGCTCTTCTTGGCATGCTGCTTTTCTCATGCTACAGTCTTCTTCCTTGGGAAACTCATCCACTTTCAACTATGCTGATCATTTCCAAATCTCTATTGCCAGTTCGCTTCTCTTCCTTAAGCTTCTGACACATATATCTGACTGTCTGCCAGACATGTTCACATGGATGTCCCTCAGGCATCTCAAATTTAACTTGTCCAAAATGAACAATTTCCTTCTGTTAAATCTTTTAATAATTATTACATATGAGACTGATTAAATCTAAACTCCATAATATAAAGTAATTCTTATTCTGGCCCTTGTCTATGTCTTCACACTCATTGTCAACAATAACTCTGCATCCCTTTTGATTTCAGCAACCTGAATTGAAATTTCTCTCTGTCCTCCCCTCCATCTCTCCCCCCACCACACCTACTATACTCTGCCTGCCTAGAATATACTCCTTTCATGCAGTTGCCCTTTTACTTTGCTAACCATACTCATTTGTGAAAACCCAGCTAATGCATTATTTCTTTTAGAAAGCTTTTCTGGATCTTCCTGGTTTAGATAGAGATCTCTCTCCTTGGTACTCCTGTAGTACATAGTCCGTATTTTTTATTATTGTACTTCCCACATAGTGTTATAATTATCTGTTTACATAGTTGTCATTTCCACTAGACTGTCAGATTCTTAAGGGCAGGAAATACTGTATTATGTTTAGGATAAAGCCTATAAATTTAAAAATTCTCAATAAATATTAAATGAATCCTTCTGAATTTCCGTAGGACTTAATCTAGGTATTTCTCATTTATTGATTTCCACATTGTATAGTTTCTATTTATTTTTTCTAATAATAAAATAAACATTTTGAGTTCTAGTTCTACATCTGCTTTATCTTTGTATCCACCATTGTGGACAGTATAGTACTATACATCTAAAAAGTGCTAAAATGTTTAATATAAAGAAACTTTTACTTTTTGGCTATCCCTACTTCTAGACTAGAGTCTAAAGTATGCTAAAATCATGAAAAAGAGCATCACTATCTCAAAGTAAACACAATATCACTATATTAAAAACAAGTTAAAATGTCTCCCCAAATTATCCTGAATATGAAGGACAACATATTTTCTAAGCTGGCATTGTTTAAACCTATCAATGATACTAAATCACAATAGCAATAATTTTTTACCAAAGTGTTTATCTAGAAATCAGACAACTATTTTTATGTTTTTAATAAAAAAGGGTAAATTATACTTTTTCCTAAAATATAATAGGAGGAAAACATTCTCTCTCTTTCTTTGTCTCATACATACTCACACACACCATGGTTCTCTATAAAGACGGAAATTGGATTCATGGTAAACACTATAAACCAGTACCTCATCTTAATGTGTAACCATATACTATTTTAAAACATGTATTTTATATCTAGGCCTAAGAATTGCCACCAGAACGTTAAGGCTGAATATGGAGGTAAGCACAGAAGCAGAAACCAAAAGAAATAATCTTAAGGGTAGATAATTGATTTAATAGTTTTTAAGGTTCAGTTAATGAATCCCAGAGGTCTTATTTAATAAAATACCAAAGAGGTAAGAGATAGACTATGTAGTCATGGTTCTTTCCCTCTAGATTGCCTAAATATATTATTAGATCATATATAACATATGAAAAAATATGTTATATACACAATTATATACAATATAATGTATTGCCTAAATTGGGGAAGGACTGCATATGATAACTGTTTGAAATATGAGATCTTCAAGTAGGGTTATACTGAATATGTGGATAGGAGTTTTAAAAGGAGAATTGAGAGAGGAAATTTCAAGAATGCCATAATTTCTCAGAAGGAGCTGGGCCTGATTTTAGTCACAGGATTAAAAATCTTTACAATGCGTGTTTTAAATTTCTGTCTTCTACCTATTCTCACACATGATCAACCTTGCCCAGGTATAGATAAAACTATGCTGCCGAGCCTCAGATTTCTGGGATTGCTTATGATAGAATGTAAAAGAAGCTGGGTGAGAAAACAATGTTAAAATCAACAGATGAATGAAAGAAGCTAGGAACCATGAAAAATTAATTAAATATTTTGGAACATCTTAGTATGATTTTATACGAGGTTAAAACCAAGTCTAGAACTCAGCCTGCCAATACTCTCAAGACTACTTTCTTCTCTTATATGCCAGAATACAAGAAAGAAAAACAGTATTAGGAAGACCAGTCAGGCTACAGATACTATCTCTATCCCTTTATATTCCAGAGTTTTAATTCCTTGATTTACTCTTTCCTCAGAATATCAGAGTAAGACAACTTAACAAAAAGCAAGTTGAATACATTCCCATTTGCCAGGCAAGTGGCAATTTCTATTTTTGTGAACTGGGACTAAATGGACAGAGTGTAGAATTGTAACTTAATAAAACTCAAAACTCACCTAGCATATATTTCATATATGACAATATGTTTATCAAATATAAAGAGCAAATAGCTCATTGACTTATATGGGAGAAATATATGACTACAATTAGTATTACCTTTAATACAGTCAAGCCAAGAGTTTTTTGAATCAACTGAAAAGAAAAAAATGAACTGAACAGAGTAGGAAGTTGCTGTAAGCTTGGGGTGACAGTCTCTGGATCTGGTCTACTGGGATCGAGGGAACAGATCAGGGAGAGAAATGGGAAAATCCAAGCTGCTGAGCTCCATTTGCCCCTCATCCAGTTTGTTACCTAGAGGATGAGGCTGGGCCTAATATGGGCTAATCATGGACAGTCCAGGATTGGATATGTGGGGTTGAAGGAAAAGATGAAAGTAGAAGAAGTAATTTCCACAGCAGAAGGGGATCTTGGTATCTGTTTTACTGCTTTCTTAATACCTTATATGGGAGTGCCTTACCCAAGAGACCACTTATTAAAGTGGTCTCAATTTCTTATAAAATTAACTCAAACTCTTCTTTATCTGTCCTAAAGAATGCTATGCATAACCATTTATCACCATACTTCCCTATTCTCCCAAAGATTGAGAACCCTAAAAAGTCACTCTTATTAATCAGAGAGCAATCTATTCATTTTTACCAAGAGGAGAGTGCTGTGATAAATAATGGTGAAAATCACTGAACTAAATATTTTCTAAGGTACTTTTCTCCTTTAAAAGTCTATGATTCCACATGTAGATAAGCCCAAATGCCTACATCCTTACAGAAGCAGAATGTGTTGAAAAAATACTCTGCTCTGCCTGATTGCCTCCTCTCATTTTCCAAGAGGGAAGGAAGTGTCTGGTATTACATACACTCCTCTTCTGTCAAAGCTACTCTTACACACAGAGGATTGACTCAACAGTGTGACTTAAAGATCAGGTGAAAGCATCCTGATCTAAACATCTTCCCGTACTGCCAAAATCCCAGCATTCATGTGAATTTGAATTAACAGGCAAAACATGCTGAGGAAAAATTAAGGGTGGAAGAGTGTTATGTGCACTGTTTCAAGTGAAGGAATTATGGTTTTAACAGGCCTGTGTGGGTAGCTAAAGGTAGAAGGAGAACACCAAAAGGTAATTTTAAAGAGGATGGGCAGGGATGGTAAAGCTCTGACAAACAGGAGGGCACCGTGAGAACTGGGCTCTTTAGGGCAGAGAGAGAAGATCAAGGATGTAGACACCAAAGGAAACTTGATTTCTGCAATTTTGCTTAATACTAGCATTAGTCCCTCCTATACCTACAGTTCTAGCTGCAATTCAAATTTTAGGTCTTCAATGTAATCTTTCCTACAGCAATGAGACAGAAAACAAAAACAATAACCAGAAGCCTGTGTACTATGCGTTAGCGCCTACTTACTACAGAGGGTTGTTACGTATTATAAGCATCAGGCACAATACAACTAGATTTGCCACAGAGAACAATCAAGATTTGATTTGTCCCTTAAGGATCCAAATGCTTAACAGAAAGGGAGCTACAGAAGAACTTGAGTTTTATAAGTTTTCAATATCTTGGATGCTGAACTCAAGCATGGTAAAGATTGAATACCGCTGTTCGAAACGTCATTCCACTACAACTTTGAGGATAAGATGAATGAAGGATAACTTTGGAAGGGGTCACAGTTACAAACTATAAACAGAAACAAGTTTTGCCATAAAATATAAATTAAGAATATAAAATATTTTCAAAATGTAAGCTTACTGCTGGCCTCTGACTGACAAAAATCATTTTCCAATGGTTATGTGATTCAACAATTGCGAAGGAAAGCAGAGTGGTTCATACTGGTGGTGGGTGGAAGGCTGAGTGATGAAGAAAGCATTTAAGTGAAATGGAATTGATGGACAAGAAAGGAAGCTCAAGGGAATATAGAAAGGGAGGGAACCAGCTTATTAAGAATAAGGAAATAATAACCAGTATTATTGAAGGCATTATATACATTGTTTCTTTAAAGCTTCAAACCTTATGAGATTAGTTCTATTATATTATTCTTATTTGTCAGATGAGCAAACCAGAGCCTAGATAGGTTAGATAACTTCCTCAAATCATACACCTAGAAAGTGGTACAGGCAGGATTTGAGCCTGCTTATACGCTTAACCTATAAATTAGGAGGAGGAAGTTTAGAATGCAAATGAATGGCAGATCACGCCTTTTAAGAGCTGGAGTATGAATCACAAAGATTCGGCAGCTTTTGTGAACTCAACTCCTTTTTACTTTATAGTAGGAGTTCCTTTGTACTGCTATAAAATTTAGTCGTATGTTTGATTTGAGCTTATGCTGTATAATGGTGGGTGAAGGATGAGAAAGTATACTCCCAGAGGAAAATTCACAGAGGGAAATAGCTGTGACTTGGGCACTCAGGCATGACAGCCAGGTGGTGTTAGCGGCGAGTGCCTGTGAGACCTGCATGAGGTGTACATTCCTGCAGGGTTTTCTGCTGAGAAGAGTTTATTTATTTGCCAAAATACATACTGCTCCTAGTTTTATAGTCAAAGATTTTTGTGTGTGTGTGGGAGAAAAGGGATGGAGAGAAGAAGAGTCAGTCAGAAAGAAAATGAAAATTGTTTTCTAGTAGAAAGAACCAAAATAATTTATTCAAACTTCCTTCCCGTTCTTTTTAAGGTAAATAATATCCGTACAGAAATACTATATTGAGTATTTTAATATACTGAATAGCAGATTATAACATGCAATACCACCATACGTCAGGAGAGTTCTCTTTTAATCACACCATAGAATTAACCAGAATAATTTTTTGTCTCGGGAATAATAAAAAAGTTTCTATTTAGAATGAAAATGTGCATATACTTTGATATAAATAATTCAAACATCAAAAATCACTTTTTTGTTCAATAATTTTAAAACATCCAAATCAACAGGTTCCTTTTGTGGAAATTATGCTGACTACTCTTTTGAACATTCTAAGTATTCTAACAAAACATAAAAAATAAAACATTTAAAGAATTTCCACTGGTTTTAAAAACAGTTCTAGGTGCAACATTTGCATTTGAACCCATTTTATTCCCCATTTCCACAAAGACTAAATGTTCAACAGGGTAACAAAATGCTTTATGACAAGGATTACTGTGGCATTCAACGTGGAATAGAGGGAATGTATATGCCAGGCAGTAACATAAAGAGAATGAATGATACACATTTAATAGGAACTTCTAAATTATTAAATCTGTAGAATTAATTCAGGAGAGAAAATGATAATGCAGTCAATTTATAGTGCACATACCACATGTTAGCTAAAATCACTTTTCGCATTAGAAGAAAAATTCTGTCAGCATTAAAAATTGATTTGTACTCTATTATTGTGTTACAATAAAAGTTATTAAAGAATTTAATAAAAAAGTCACGTTTTCTGATTATATAGCCAGAGGTTTATTTGTAATCAACATGAAATTAAACAGTAAAGTGCTGAAAAGAAAAGGGTAAAGTAAAATAGAAATCACCATGAAAAATAAAAATGAGCAATTATTTATATATCTAGTGACAATAATTAAATAAACATTCCAGTCTTTAGAATTCTTGCAAAGAATGGAAATCAGAGATTCTCCGATGGCGAAAGCATTTTTCAAGTATATTTTTACTTTATTATGTTTAATAATGATAAAGCCTTCATTATATTTAAGATAAGAAAGAAGCATATTTTGGCCCACAGGTAAATTTTCAAGTGTGATTATTTCTAAAACTGACTGCATTACTAAGCAAATTCTTCAAATCAATTCACTGATCTCTTTTACTGAAGGATGCATTGGTTTGAAAATCAAAGACTTACGTCATCCAAAAAATCAATCAGTGAAGATGAGGAAGAAGAAAAGGAATCCTATTTAACGAATACAGCAATAAAAAAATAGAAAATATGGATGAAGCAATTTAATAAGAACAAATAATAAATCAAAATTTTATAAAACAATTAAAAGGCAAATGACATTAATTCAAATAAATAAATGAGAAAAGCAGTCACTGTCATTGTTCTCAAGAAACTTAGAGATTCATCAATCACTTTTTAAAGAGTGATTCTTCTTCATTTTCCTAAAGAAATGTAATATAATTCATATACTGTGCCTAAAATGTAATACAATGAAGCTCATGATAAATCATTAATAATCGAATTAAATACAAGCACTTGAGAAGCTAACAACTAAAAGTAAGCAACAGAATCTCTACTTCTAAGTCTTCCCACTAGAATGTAAGTTCTCTGAAGGAGGGACTTTTTCTATTTTGGTCACTTCTGTATCTCTAGCACTTGGAATAGTGCCTTGCATACAGATATATGATTATTATTTGTTGAATAAAGATATAACCACCAACTTAAATTTTCTGAGACAAAGTATACTTTATAACATGAAATTGATTTTTTTCAGCAAAGAATTTAAATAGTGAGGAATGACCAGTATTTCATTATCATAGAATCTGCCTAACATAGTCTATGTAATACTTTCAACAAAAAGCATTTCTTATTGTATATGTTACCAAAAAATGAACTGATTTGGACCGAGAACCAGCAAAAATACCCTATTGTGAGCTCCAACATTTTCTCTTGTTTTTTATTGTGGCTCTATACTTTGGAGAAGAAGAAAAGTATCAAAATTATTTCAAAAGTTGGGATTGTTCTGCTCTTACTGTTTCTTAGGGAAGATGAAATTGCTGTTAAATCTTACAATGACTCATGTTTAGACATTTGGAAAATGTTTTGTTAAATACAAACATACTGTCTCCATAAAAATGGAGAACATAGTCCTTTCCTAATATGTTTTTGTTTATGTAAGATTCTAGGTCTCCCATGTGGGATGCAATAAAACTTTTATTTTAAGAGAACTTTAAATCACAAAGTGAATTTTAAATTGACCACAAAGGATATTTGAAGAGTTTAATACTTACTTCAAATTGATCCAGAGCATCGGTAGGCGTATTCAAAAATGCCAAGAAAGAATGCTGTGAGTCTTGGTGCTCTATACCTAGAAGACAGCAGCAACTTATTTTTAAACTACAACAATTAAAACTAATTTTCATGGACAGCCTTTCCTGTCTGAATCCATTAAAAGCTGTTCACAAACTACCGTATTTCAAAGCTGATCACTATTATTAACTTTACATATTTAAAAACCTAAAATACACTAGTGTTTCCTAGAATATCACTTAATACTTCAATTATATCATTTTGCATGAAATACTTGCTTCTAGAGGTACCTGAGTTACTGAGTTTCTTTCTTTTTCTATATAATGCATCATTAAAAAACACATTAGATTGTTTTAGTACATTTGAGAGAATTTAAAAAGTAGAACATAAGAAATCCTGTTTATGTCTGATTTTCCAAGCTAATACCGAAGTTTCTGTTTTGAAATACTCTTATCAGCATAAAGTATGCACTGACTAATGTAAATAATCTTTTATAAGAAAATAAAGCAGTGATAAAAAATGTACTTAATTATAAAAACACTTTGTCAATCTGATTTCAGGAATTGTTTTATTGGCAGGATGAAGAATCCAAGCCCCAGTTTTCTCGGATGAATTTATAAAAATTTGTACATATCTCTGGGCTGCGGTATTAACTTTAAATGCATAATTTTCAAGATAATTCTTAAAACATACAAATGATGACAAATACTAGGGAAGAAAAAGCAGAAAACAACCAATCACACATTTTTGACTTCCATATCCTTAGGAATTGACATCAACTGATTTTGTGTGCTTTTCCTATTATTTGCTCATAATATAAGATAGCTATGAGATAAGGCAATATGTTCAGAAATTCATTCAGTCAACAAACACTTATTGAGAGTCTACTATGTGCCAGATACTGTTCTAAACACTGGGGAAATAATAGTAATAAAGTATTGAAAATAATCCTTGCCCTCATAATATAAATACCATATCCTATTACTTAAGTAGTATAGTATATTATAGCATATGATAAAATTTTATTGTCCAATATTCAAAATCTTAAATAAGAAAGCTATGTTTAACATGCCTTCATAAAGCAACTGGATAAACTTAACTCTCTTTTTTTCAAGTTCAGGTCTATTCTAAAAAAATGCAGTCAAGGTCACCTGCTGTGCAAGTCATACTCTACAGTCTCTTCCCTATGAAATTGCCTTTAGGGCCACAAGTTGTCTTACGTATTCTTTTTCTTCTCCTCACTAAATAATGTATCTCCCATCTATTCTTTATGAATTAAAACCTAGCTTGATTTTCATTTTAGCAAGATGGCTTGTGCTCCTAATCTGAGTTCACTTTTTCTGGTTTCCTTCCTTTGTTTGTTCATTAAGAAATTCAATCCACTAAAATTTATCGAACACCAACTTTTTTCAGGTTAGCTCCTTTATGTGATTTCTCTCTGTCCTTCACAATTTTACAAGCAGATGCAGAGCAGGGCTGGGAAATGACAGGAAAGCACATAAGCCTAATAATGTAAAGTCCAATAACTAGTTCAGTATTCAGTGATAGCATTTGTCAGAAAAATGAATTTTGAATAACTGCATATAAGATACCCCTTTATTTAAAAAATAGCATTCTAAATTTATTTTTATTATATCGTCACACTTTCAATGCCCACATTATGGAAAGAAAGTTTAAGCTTAAAGTTCATGTAATAGAGCTATCCAGCACTCTGAGTTAGTGTTCACATTAGGGGAAAAATGCTCAAGTAAAGTTTTTAAGAAAATGGTAATAAATCCTAAGAAATCCCATAGGATAAGAAATTCAAGTATCAAACTGGAAGAAGACACTGAAATGTCAAAATAATTCTTCCTTACCAAATTGCTCTATTAATGGTGAGTTAGATTAATCTTTAGTTATTTCATACAGTTGCCTCAACTACCCTGGGAGTGAATCCCCTCCAAGATTTTGTACATTCTATGCACATAAAAAAGTGTTAAAAAAAAAAAAATCCCTGTTCAAGTACCCTCACCAAATTCTGAATGTTAACATGTTAACACATGTTGCCATTGTCAGAGTGACTGCCTCATACCGTTAACATTTGAGAATATTATAAAGTATATTATAAAATAAGAAAATTTTTTCCAGTTACAAAAATGTCATTCATGTAATAGTCCATGGCACTGAAAAATCAGTCAAATTTATGATAAAGTGACTTTTTTGTTACTATAAAATCATTAAACAATGCATATTAAGTCAAACAACATGATTCAGAGACCAGTTAACGAAATATGTGTGTATGTGAATGTGTCATACACACATACACACACATGAGTGCCAGAATTGCTATGTGGATAATTCTCCCACCTACACAATAAGGTGATTCTTATGTAATAAGACGTATTCATAACACAACAATAAGTCCCGGCTGATACAAACACACATTCCCATACCCTTTTCAGATCTAAGCTCTTCAGTGTCCTTTATCAGTTGTTCGATTTCTGATAGTAGTTCCAAGTTCTTCTTCTCTGAATCTTTTAGTTTACTTAAGTAAGAAGAAAAAAGAAAAAATGTCATTAACTTTTACTGTGGTTAGTGAGCCATCTTGTATGTAGCTGGACTTCATTTGGTTTAAACATCAGTCATACTAAATTAGAAGACTACAAACAACTGCAGGAAGGACAGATACAGCCTGCCACCTATTTGTATATAAATATAGTTTTACTAGAACACAGCCAGGCTCATTCAATTATGACTATTGATTATAGGTGCTTTTGTACTATAATGATAGCAAAGTTGAGTAGTTGTGATGAAGGCTGTAATGGCCCTCAAAGCCTAAAATATTTATTATCTGGCCCTTTATAGAAAAAGTTTGCTGACCCTGAGCTAAATTATTAAATTAAAAAATGTTATAAAGTTAGGTTAGTTTTAGACTTCTATTAGACTTCGTTCATAGGCAATCATGAAAGTGGAGCATATACATGAGTAAGTTTGTAATTCTTCAATTTGACTTGTATCCCTGATTTATGTACAAATGTACAAACTCATATGTCCTGGGCTAAGGAGAAAAGATCATACTTATTCCAAATTACAACACAGAGAATGATACTCAGTAGCTCTTCATGCTGAGATGAATTCGTATTCTCCAGAAAAAGCTCTGTCCCTTTTCAATGCTACACAAGCACATTTAAGTAAAGCGTATTTAATTTCTGTCTTTATTATTTATAACAAAAGTTTATAAACAAAAACTTTACATGTAACTTCTATCCGAATAACTTTTGACAAATGTAGAAATTATTCTAGCAGGATATTATTCAATCTTACCATTCTGTTATGATGTTAGATGCTTTAACTTTATTAAGCTCTTCTTGGATGGCCTGCTTGGCTCTTATTTCTGCATCTAGAGCTGACTGCAACTCCAGTCTAGCTGACATATCCAGTTTTGCAAAACGACGCATTTTCCAGGGCATATCCTATGAAATAATATGACTGTGTTTTAACCCAAGTGAATTTGGAAGTTACTTATAAGCACTATCTTTCTCTAACTATAGAATAAAATAAAAACATTACTTGTGAAAATGTATTATTTTTCATTAAACTCAGAAATAATTATAAATACAAATAAGGTTTTATTAGTTATTTCCAATAATGGCTATCCACATAAAGTACAGTTAAGCAGCTATGTGTTGTTTTCCTAAACTGAAAAAGACCTAACTACCTGATTTCTCATGAAAAATAGTGGGCTAAAGCATAAACAAATTGACATAAATTTCATATTTATTATAGAGTTTTTGGAGCCTTCTTTTTTCTAATATGATAAGCATCCATGCAAAATGATAGAGCTTACTGTTGCTCGTGTACCCAAGCTGGAATTTCTTAATGCTTCCAATTCTTCAGTCATTTTAGAAGCTAAGGCCTGAAGATACCCTCGTGCATCCTTTTCATCACTGACCCTAAAATATATACAAAAGTACAACAGAAAAACTTCACTGTGATATATATTATTTTAAAGCTTCATAGAGAAATAAGTGATATAAATTTGAAGACATTCTTAAATAATTTATTTCAAAGGGTCTACCATAGTCCTATTACCTATCAACAGCTGGGAAGTTTACTGAACTGTTCAGTTATATATAAATTAGAGCTGGTGATGTGTAGGAAAATCTGAGTTACTCATATCCAATAAATTAGTAAAACCTCACCCTTGAACCACAGAATTAATTCTTTAAATATAACATTTAACACACATGCATACACATGTGAGGCTTTCTAAAGAATACCATGATTTCTTATTAATTGGATTTTACCATTTCCTCTTATAAAAACACAACACACCCTTCTTAAAACTGAAATATACCAAATTTAGAATGTTTAAGTTTAAAGTAGGATATTTTGCAAATATTAGGATGTATTGTAATTAAGCCCTTCTATTTTCTAAAATGATCAATAAAATAATAAGAGAAAAGATTAGAGTCTACTGAAATCTAATTTCTACTTACTATCTTAAGGCTATCTAGCTGATAAACTTATTATGATTTTAGATAGAAAAGTTTTCTAATTATATTCAGTAAGACAAATTAAATTCTACATTTTGGAATTTCTCAAGAAAAAGTTTGCATTTGTTATATCTCCTCCAAAATAACAGGGAATGGTGGTGGTGGTGGGGAGCCCGGCACATAAAAATCTATAAAAGAAAGTCCTATCTCCGGAAGAATAAAAACCATTGGTATACAGAAAGTCATGTTGCGCAGAGAAAAAAAAATGGAGTTGAAGTTTGCGATGCTCTGAAGTGTATTCTAATACACTTTTGGGAAGACATTTTGTCTTTGTATAAGATGGTTGTTTTCACAGATAAAATTCAGGTCACTGAAGCTATGAGGAAAGTATATCTCAGGTAAATCAATACGTATCCATTACGAATACAGCAGACATGTTTAAATCTTAACCCTTGCTTTAGCATCTTACAGAATTTAAACTTCTTGAGGAGTCAAATTCATATCTATCTATCTATCTTAAATAGGCCCTTGAAAAGGGGTTTGGTACTCTAAGTTCTCATGTAGGAGGTTTTTTAGAACACATGCAAAAGAATCTAAAAAGAGAAGCAATAAAACCCTTGTAAAAAGCTGTCCACTCTAGTGACAGTTACATATTTTAGGCTCTACGTACATGTACATATTTTTATTGCCTTTTAAAGAAAAATGGCTTTAGAAATTATTTTAAGAAAGTTTGTGCAGGGAGATGCTTTTTCCTCCTAAAATTCTTTGAACTTTGCAATCTTTTCATTTAATCATCTGATCTATAGTGTAAAGAATAAATGGGGATGGGGAAGATTACCTTCTTTAGGGTACAAAGATACTATACACAGTAACAATGAAGAAAACTGTATTATCATTTAAGCGGCCAGGCTAATTGACCTCAACTAGGGCTGGTTTAAGCTTCAGAAATGCAGACTTGATGATACGGATGTAAGATAAACATTAACGAACCAATAACTACCGTACGGAACACAACCAGATTTCTACAGTCTGGGCCTTCCCTCTGTATGCACTAAATAGGCACAGTCATAAGCACAAGAGCTCTATAGTTAAGCCAATATCAAAATACTTGAGTCATATGGGTAAAATTATTTAAAAATACAATGTTTATTCATTTTTAATTTTATTTAAGAAGGAAGCTATTAATCTGGTATAAGTAAGAAAAATGGAAAATTACTTGAACCAAAATATGAGCAAAGGAAACTAAAATCTCCAACAAATTTATATATAGATATAGATATAGATATGAAGAAACTACAAGTTGAGTATCCCTTATCCAAAATGCTTGGGACCAGAAGTGTTTTTCGGATTACAGATTTTGTTGGATTTTGGAATATTTCCATATACATAATGAGAATTCTTAGGGGTGGGATCCAAGAACAAACATAAAATTCATTTATGTTTCTTATACACCTTACACACATAGTTTGAAAGTAATTTTATACAATACTTTTACTAATTTTGTGCATAAAATAGAGTTTTGACTGCAAACTCTCACATGAGGTCAGGTGTGGAATTTTCCACTTGTGGTATCATGTCAGCACTTAAAAAGTTTCAGATTTTGAAACATTTCAGAGTTCAGATTTTTGGATTAGGGATGCTCGGTCTGTAGATGTTCTGATATAAATTAAACACCTATCATGTGTCAAAAAGGGTAAAAAAATATAAAAAGTTGAGCTACCTATTTTTATTAGGAAATAGAAAATCCTCATTGGATTCTACTTTCTCCACGTATTATGAAAATACACAAATTTTTACATGCATTAGAATCATTTAATGAATGAATGAATATGAAGGCTACTAATATGAATATTACAAATTAAATCCCAAGAGCTTGAGGAACAGCTGATAAAACTAAATTATAACCATTTAAGGTTCTTAAAATGCCATGTGTGAATTAATCTGTTATAATCATGAGAGAGGGTGATAGTACAGTATCTTCATCTTCTAAATTTTTTGCGGGCATTTTGTTTCTTAAAATAATCACAAATACAGCAGTTTTGATCTTAGAAAGCAACATCTATAGCTAGTGGAAGAGTTTCATCAGTTCTTTAAGGACCAACATGACTTAAAAGGGGGTAACATTTTCTTTTCTTAGAAAGTATTATCAGATTTCAGTGCAGCTGTATAAAAACTGGTATGGGACATTTGTTGGAGTTAGGAAACAGAGGATCATAACAGAAAACACAGAATACAAACAATGTATCAGTAATAAAAAGGTGCTTTTCAGAGCAAGTTATTTTTCATAGCATACAAATGAGATAAAAAAACATGTTAATGGCCTCTTGGAATTCACACCACCTTGGGCATATGTCCACAATCATTTGCAAAAACATATTTAAAAAGCACTCACCACTGAATTATTTCTGTGATTTGGGCTTCCCAGTGTGCAACGGATTCTTTCTTGTCTGCTAGATCTTTTATCTCTTCTTCTAACTGCTGGTTTCGTATACTTAAGTTCTCATACAAAGTGGTAAGCTGAAAGGCAGTTTTAAGATGTGTAACTTTTAGGACCAGGAATTCCAGATGCTCAGATCCCTGTTGCTAAATCTGACAGCTCACTATCTTCTACTCCAAAATGCTTGTCTTTTTATTATCACATATACTTCCGGTCAATGAATTTGGAAGTAACAAGTACTCTCTGAATTCTCCTGCTACTTTTCTGTGAACATTCTCTATTTGCCTAAGGAATGGCCTACTTCTGCTGATAACATCATCTCATTTGTTGTCTAAAAATGTCATTTCTTTTTTTGAAAAAAAAACTTGCAAGCATATAAAAAATGGACAAGTAAGTGAATTCCCATGAGCTCACCACTCAACTTCAGCAATGATCACCTGCATGCCAATCTTGTTTCATTTGTACTCCTCTTATCCCTCCTGTATCATCACATAGGTAGTAATTGTTCAAATTTCCAGTTATCTCAACAAGTCAAAAAACTTAATTTGCTAAATTGAGTCACGATACCAATCAGTAAACACAACTTAATGGTTTGCTGTGTCTTTTAAGTCTATTGTATTTATAGGTGCTCCTCCAACATTTTTATTTTTCTTGTAATTTATCTGTTGAAAAAAGTAAGTTGTCCTGCAGTTTCTACATTCCGAATTTTTGTCATTTTTGAAAGATGATTTTGTTGTATATAGCATTCTAAGTTGGCAGTTATTTTACTTTAGCCCTTTGAGATGCCATTCCTTTTTCTTCTGAATTCCAATTTTTTTTTTTTTTCTGATGGGAATTCAGCTTTCAGTCTAACTTTTACTCCTTTGAATATAATGTCTTTCTTCTCCGGCTGCTTTTAGGATTCTATGTTGGTTATTAGCTTTGGGGGCATTTTTCCAGGATTTGTCTAAGTGGGGTATAATTTCTATTTATCACCTTTAGAATTTGTGCTATTTTTTGAATTTGTGGTTAAATGTTTCTCATAGGTTTGAGAAAATTGTAGGCCATTAACTCTTCAAATATTACTTCTACCACAGTCTCTCTTTTCTCTCCTGGGAAACCAAATATTTGTATGTTAGAGCTTTTTATCATGTCCCCTATTTCTCATTTCCTCTTTTCTGCATTTGATATTCTTTTTAATCCCTGACCATACTTCAGTCTGGAACTTTTTTCTTCCCACATATCCAGTCCTTTCTTTGGCTTTCTCCAATCTGTTGTTATTAATAAAACTTTTTATTGAGTATTTTGGTTATTTTATTTTTCACTTCTAGAAATTCTATTTGACTCTCTTGTATAGATTCCAGTTATGTGCTGAAATTCTTCACAAGGTCTCCTACTTTCTTGAGTATACCACAGTATGTTCAAGTATGTAAAATTCCACAGTAATTTTAAAGTCCATTTACAAAAATTCCATACTGGGAACTCCTATGGGTCTGTTTCTACTGACTGTCTGGTTTTCTTTCCATTTTTCCTTTTTTAATTTTGTTTTTGCTGTTATATTTTTCTTTTTTTTTTTAGTGATTTGGTTGTGTTTGCTGGCATGTCTGGTAATTTTTTAATGCATGCTACATGTTGAATATAAATGCCTTAGGGATAATTTGAGGCTCTGGATAATATCTTCCTCCAGGGAGCATTTACTTTTACTTTTGGTAGCCAATTAGAATAAAGAGATCAGGAGTTAGACTACACAGAGGCTGGGTTTCAGTCTCTGAGAAGGCTAATCTGTTTTTGATTCACTTTTACTCCTAAAATGTAGCCTTTCAATGGGTCCAACTGAAAACCTGAATTATTACTAAGGATTCCCCAACTTGACAGGTACCGAATTTCAGTTTTTATCTCTCCAGCTTTGTGAGACTGCAAAATATTGTGTTCAACTTCCAGATTCTCAGCAACTACTTTCATATCAGCAAATGCCTGAAGAGGAAAAGCGGCACTGAATGTTGAGCTCATCTCTCTGCATTACTCTTCCCTACAGAAATTCAGTTTGCAAAGTCATGGCTGCCGGGCTATCACTCCAGTGCTTTCCAACAGATGAATACTGCAGGAACTATTCCGATAGTATTAAAAAAATATTTTTAAAATCCAGCTTTATAGCTCTTCTTGGTGAGGTGGTGGATATGATGAGAACTAATCTCTCACTGAAGTTCTTGCTTTAAGCTTTCTTAAATACATGAAAAAATATTTGCACACTATTTTACCTGTTTCATAGCTACATTTTTTTGTTTTTATAAACTATCTTCATCTACCATTAGTTATTACTGATCCTTTCCTCCTTTTTGGTATGTTTGTAGAGATACTGTGCTAGTTTCTTTTTGATGACTCAACTTTGAAGGAGGTGAGTTTTTCCTAGAGCTACTTACAGAGGTTTTTAGGGATTAAGGGCCATTATTGTAATTTTATATGTCAACTTGACTAGGCCACAGGGTGCCGAGACATTTGGTCAAACATCATTCTGGGTACATCTTTCAGTGTGTCTCTGCATGAGATTAACATTTGCATTGGTAGACTGAATAGGCCTAAACAGAACAACAAAAAGGATGACTGTACCAGGAGTAAAAGGGAACTCCTCCTGTCTAACTGCCTTCAGGCTGCGACATAGTTTTTTTCCTGCCTTAGGACTTGAACTGAAAGAGCAGCTCTTCTGCGTCTTGAGCTTGCAGACCGGAGCTACATCGCAGACTTCTGGTTTTCGGGTACTTTAGTCTCACACGGGAAATACACTGTCAGCAATCCTGGGTCTCCAGCTTGTCAACTGTAGATTTTGGGGACTTGTCAGCCTCCATAATCACTTGAGTCAATTCCTTATAATAAATCTCCCTCCCACTCTCCCTCTCTCTTTTTCTTTTTCTCTCTCTCTCTCCTCTCTCTATTGGTTCTGTTTCTCTGGAAACCCCTGACTAACGGAGCAGAGGCTGAAACCATGTTCTAAGTCAACTTTTCCAGTAAAGAACCAAACAGTAAATATTTTCACCTTTGTGAACCACATATGGTATCTATCACACATTCTTCTTTATTAAAATAGTCATTTAAAAATATAAAGATCATTTTTAGTTTGTGGGTCATACAAAAACAGATTTGGAAGTATTTTCTACCCATCTGTGCATGTCTTTTCACTTTCTTAATGTTGTTTCCAAATTTTCATGAAGTCAATTTATCATTATCTTTCTCTCATAGGTTGTGCTTTTCATGTCATATTTAAAAAAATTTAAACCCCAAATCAAAAAATTTCAAAAATATCAACTAATTTTTTTCTATTTATTTTTTAACTTTTATTTTTGGAGTTTAAAAATGTGAGAATCTATTATGTAACACATAACTTTCAAAATTAACCTAATAATAGCTTTTTGACTTCTATATATGCAATTCTGTTGAGAAGGAAATGAGTTCTATTTGAGCTGGTTTCCAATGGAACAGTTGGTACAGCAATGGCAAATGCATTCAGTGGTTATTCTTGGGGAAAACACCCAATTCAAACCGAATTGGAAAATGAATAAATGGAAAGAGACAGTGAAGATATGCAGTGGGGTAGACTGACAGTTAAGCAGAGAAAGAAGCAAAAATTGAATAAAAGTATGAGAAATAGAGCAGAGGCTCAAATGGAAACAGAAATCCTAGATCCTCATACTGAGGAATAAATATTTCCCTGTAATCGTTGGTCATTAAATACTTGTCTACCATACTAATTTCCTCTGAAAGTGCTACTCATATTCTATACATCTTTCAATTTAGCAAGAAAAGGTATTGTTCTATTTTTTTACAAACCACCCTTCAGGCCTCATCAAAGAGGCTTCACTTTATGTACTAGGTCTAAGTAAGTCCCTTCTGTTAGGCTTGTTCAGCGTGGAAACCCAGAGAGTATGTATAGGACAGAAGGCAGATAATGGTTAATGGAAAACTTAGATAGTGATCCTAAGGCCTGTGAAACAACAGCCGTAGGAGTCTGGAGAGTCCGGAGGTTGTAAATTTAACTCTGACCACAGACAGTTGTAGAACTAGTTACTGTTCAGAAAAAAAATTCACCCTCCCCAAACTTCCATCCAAACCTCCTATAAAACCCACCACTCTCCCCGCTTCCTGGCATGGATGCTCTTTTCAGTCTCCGGCCATCTGCACCCAGATGCTCAAATAAACAATATTTTGCTACACCTGAGGCTTCATGTGTCTCCCTCTTGGCTCCGGACCTAACACCTTCCTTATGGATGTATTAGATCACAACACAATTTTAATCAAATGAGTATTTTTTAAAAAAGTTTTCTCTAAATATATATTTGTATAAACTCAGCAGAAATTTATGGCTGAAATTAAATCAAGAGCTGAATACAAAATTTGATTGACATTCAATTTGATTATTTTTCAATACATTTTTTCTTAACATGTAATAGCATCCTTTACAAGGTAATCTGCTTATTAACTCTACATGAAGGGGCTTTCTAAAGTTTAATTATATTTTTTTAACTCACAGTAACTCCTAATAGAATCTTAAAAGGATGTTAAATTTTGTAGTCACATTAGCAAAACACATGAAATAATAATTATATGACCTATTAGGATAAAGTTCAAATAGTATTAGTCCTATTTCAGTTAAACTAACTAAGAGTTACATAATAAAGTTCATATACTATTCAGGGTTTTAAAAATCCATTTATCCTACTATTTAGACACTTTCCACAATGTTTGTGTATGTTAGCTTTGTAAGATTTTACGAAATGAACTAACAGTATTCTTTCTGAAGTCGTTTTCAACCAAAGTCATTTTTAAAATGCTTTAAATCCTTATGTAGTATGTTTTTAAAATGCTGAATAATCATGGAGAAAATAGAGAAATAGCTATACAGAAAACAATGGAAAATTGAAAAAGAATGAAAAATCTCTATTTTACAACTATTTAGTCATTGTCTTTCAGTCTGTTACTACTACTAATAATTGAACATAATACTTTTACTGGAGGAAAATTCTAAAAATCATTAATAAAATGCAGTTATTTAGCCCTTTTAAATGTAAATAGAATTATTAAAATTTCTGGTTAATATTAGGATTTTTAAAATTGTTAAGAACTGGCAAGAGAAATGCAGAACAGTGGCAGTTTGAGAAAACTGTGATAGTAACCGGAAAAAAATTCCGTTAAGTATTTGATATTTTATTCATAAATATTGCTACTTCTAAGTTCAATACATGGTTCTGTACTTTATTCAAGTTAGAATTTGGGCAGAGTTGTTTCTTTGGATTATCATCTACCCCTGGGATCATTTCTAGCTATTTTCAGTTCTGCTTCGGGAATATGAAATCATACTTGTTACAATTTCTCCAAGTTTGGCTTAATTGTCCCTGCTCTCCCCATGGGCAGCCTTAGCTTGACCTGCACTTATCTAGCCTGAACTCAGCCAGCCACAACAGGGTAAGTGATGAATAAGTGAGGAAAAAATGGGCTGGGCGTGGTGGCTCACGCCTGTAATCCTAGCACTCTGGGAGGCCGAGGCACGAGGATCGTTTGAGCTCAGGAGTTCGAAACCAGCCTGAGCAAGAGCAAGACCCCGTCTCTACTAAAATTAGAAAGAAATTAATTGGACAACTAAAAATATATAGAAAAAAATTAGCCGGGCATGGTGGTGCATGCCTGTAGTCCCAGCTACTCGGGAGGCTGAGGCAAGAGGATCGCTTGAGCCCAGGAGTCTGAGGTTGCTGCGAGCTAGGCTAACACCACGGCACTCACTCTAGCCCGGGCAACACAGTGAGACTCTGTCTCAAAAAAAAAAAAGAAACAGAATAGGTGGAAAGTGAAATAAAGAAGAAAGGCTCAAAAAATAAATGAGACAAAGAATACAATGAGACACACAAAACTCTCTCTGCAGAAGACTCCTGTCACAGATTGGTACAGCCAAAAATTGCCTATATCATGTAAGCAATCACAGCTTATAAGGAAGACTATTAAACCAAAAATGTATACCAAATATAAATTTAAAACTACAATTCCTATCATAATGTTGAACATCTAGCATATGCTCAACTCATATAAATGAGATTGAATCACTCACCTTATCAACTTCACTTGTCAGCTTTTTATTTTCTTCAGTTAATAACACTTTTTCTCGTTCATACTGCTGTTTGAACTCATTTTCAAATTCTTCCCTTTCACTTTGACTAACACAATTCAAAACACAAAAGGGAAAAAAAGAATTAAAGGTCAACTGGAAACTTGAAAGGAATTATGTTTGGAATAGTTATGTAATATATGAATACCAGACTGACCTCCAGAAACATTATTCACATAGAATACAACATGATTACATGCAGAGACAGGCCTGATGAAAATAATTTCCAAGAATTTACAATATAATAATGATGATTTGTTCACTCATTCATTTAAAAAATATTTATGGGTGCCTCCTAGGTGCCAAGGGGCTGTTGTAGGCCCTAAGGATAGGTCCCGCTCTCATGGAGCTTACACTCCAGTGGAGGAGGACTGGCAATGAAAAGTGAGTTAATGAACTAATTTCAGATTATCAGTTCTATAAAAAGAATGAAATACAGTAATGTCCTCAACAGTATCTGTGAGGAGGTGGCTAATTTGAATTGTATCGTCTGAGAGGATCTCAGGGTTAATGAATAAACTACCAAAATGAAAATAATAATTGCCATCTGCTTCATATTCGTTATGTTTTATCAGAGACAAATTATTCTGAGACCAAATTGACACTTTTCTTTGTGTATCTGCACCAAAATATTCTTAGAATATACAAAGTCATGGGCCCTTATTTAAGATTGGGTCAGAATCACTTCCTAGTGATACTAATTTGATTAAGAATAGTATTTCAAACATTTTGTTCATAATCAGAAATTATATCTAAATTTAGACATTTTTAAAAATTTGCTTTGAAATAATTTCATTTGTATAGAAAAATTAAAACAATAGTACAAAGAATTCCTATACACTCTTCACTCAGATTCCCCAAATGTTAACATTTTACTACATTTGCTCCATTACTGTGTACGTATACTGACTTCATTAGTCTTCTGAGCCATTGAGAGGCAGCTGTAGATACCACGCCTTATTACCCCTAAATACTCCAGTGTGTATCTCTCAAAGTCAAGGGTACTCTCTGCCATATTCATTAAGCAACCTTCCAAATTAGAAAAATCAACATTGTTAGAACACTACCATCCAAATTCACAAACCCAATTCAACTTTTGCCAACTATCTCAACAATGTCTCCTTTTCTTATCTAGTCCAGGATCCAACTGGGAAATGTGTTGCATTTAGTAGTTATGTCTCTTCAATCTCCTTTGGTCTAGAATAGTTCCTCAGTCTTCCCTCTTCTCTCACAACAGTTTTAAACAGCACAGACCTTTGACTGTGGTAGGTATGATATTCTCACCTGGAAACTCTTCCTTCAGCTCAAAACAGACAGCTTTGTGGTTCACTTCCTCTCCTCTGTCAGGAACTCTGCTGCTCAGTGTAGAGAAGTGGCTCATGCAGGTAGGTACCCACTACGGTGGTGTTGGTAATTTGGGTCAGTTGGATCTCAGATCCCTAGGATAGTGTTCAGGTGCTAGCGGTGGTGGACTAGGTTAGGTAATACCCAGTTCCCAAGTCCCTGGATGACATGATTGAATCCTGGGGGGACCAGAGACTAGGGCGGCAAATTTGCCCTCAGCCTCCCTCAGTTCAGGTGCTGGCTGTGACAGTAAGAGGTGGGGTGATCTCTTGCTCTGGCAGAATGCGTAGGCAGGAGAAGAGTATATTCAGCTGCCTAAAATCTAGAAACCTATCACTGGTGATTCCTCCTGCTCCCTCATTTCTCACAACTGGTCATTATGTCCTCCAGGTTCTGTACTTCTGAATCCATCCACTTCTCTCCATCTTTACCATCACTACCTGAGATTCACCACCTCAGCTCTCACAGCTGGATTCCTCCCTCCAGTGTGCTCCTTCCAGTCCATTCTCCACATAGGAGTAAGAGTGATCATTCAAAAACATAATTGGGTTACTTTACTTCAGTGGCCTCAAAAAAAAGTGCAGATGCCTTATACTCTTTCATGATCTTATCTCTATTTTCCTTGCCAGCCTCATTTCTCACCACTCCACTTTCTACCTATGCTCCCATCACAGTAAATAGCTTTTATTTTCTGGATGTGCTATGCTCCCCTTTCCTTCAGACCTTAGCACATTCTTCTACCTCTGCTTGGACACTCTTCTCCAGCTACTTCTTTCTTGATTTCTTAGGTCTCGGCTTAAAACAAATTTTGTCCAGAAAGTCTACATGTACCAAAGTTACCTTTTGTGCCTCTCCTACCTGTACCCCTAAACTTATTCCGTTTGCTTTTCTATCACGCTACATTGTAATTTTCTATTTACCAATCTTGATTTAGGTCTCCTTGAGGACTGGGATATGTTTATTGTCTACGTATCTCCAGTACTTGATATAACAGGTACTCAATATTTACTGCACAAATAAAAAATAATTTGATTCTTACCCTTCTCTCCTGGTTTTTTCCAATTTGTCTTTTAAAACCATAATTTCTTTGTTGAGAGCGAGTTGTTGGCCTTCTGAATCATGCAGTTCTTTCTTCAGATTTTTAATTTCATTTGCATGTATTCCTTCTCTTTTAGATAATTCTTCTTCATAAAAGATACTTTTCTTTTCCAAATCAGTCTTTAGTTTGGTTATCTCTTGCTGATGTTCTATGCTATATACTCCTGGTGAGTAACTAATTTGTTTTTGCTATAGAAGTAATAACAAAATATTAGTTCATCTATAAGAATAACAAAATATCAAATAAGGATTTCTAAAATATGAAGGACTGTTCATATAAATGTATATCACTTTTTATATATTATCACACAAAAATAAAACTTTATATTAAGGCTATTAATTAATTTTTTTTTTTTTTTGAGATAGAGTCTTGCTCTGTAGCCCTGGCAGTGTCGTCATAGCTCACAGAAACCTCAAACTTCTGGGCTCAAGCAATTCTCCTGCCACAGCCTCCCAAGTAGCTGGGGCTACCGGCATGCACCACCACACCCTGCTAATTTTTCTATTTTTAGTAGAAACAGGGTCTCACTCTTGCTCAGGCTGGTCTCGAATTTCTGATCTCAAGCAATCCTCCGGCCTCAGCCTCCTGAGTGCCAGGATTACAGTCATAAGCCATCATGCCCAGCTCACTATTAACTTTTTGTCTGCCATATATGTTAAAATATTTTCTCAGTTTATATTCCTATATAGCTTTTGTTGTTATTTTTTATAGTCTTCTTCACAAAAAGATTATATCTCAATTTATGTGAAATTTTTGCTGGTACTTTCATGATTTCTTGTTTACATTTAAATTTCCATTTAGAATTATTGCTGGTATATGGAGTAAAGGAAAAATCTAACTGCAACTTATATCTGTTGAGGAACAGATAAGTTTCAAGCACATTTGTGTCTTTAAAAAATTAAAATGGGGGAAGGGATGATAGAGCTAGAATGTAAGAAAAGAGAGAGGGCTTTTGCGTAGTCCAATGAGAAACGGCAAAGGTCTAAACTAACATTTCCTTCACACTCCTGCTTAAAAAAATGGTAGGTCTCTTCACTTTTAGGTAGGACATTAAAAGGAGGAGGAGAAATTTGGTTGAAATTCATCTTTTTAGAAATTAGGCTAAAATAAGAAAGAAAAGAAAATGTAAAGTCCAAAGATTCTTCCAGGTACTGTCTAAGGGGTAAACAGAAACATACCCAGTCAGATTATGACTATAAGATTTCCTGAGCTTTGTAACTTTCCAATGGCCATTAATTTGTTATAGTCTACCTGTTTCCCCAAGATATCAGCAATAAAACTTTTAAACTAAAAGAACCTACGTGCTTATAAAAAGTGATAACAAGGAATCAAGGTCTTGAGGTCACTGTGTTCTTTTTTGAAGCCAATCTTAAGGGCAGAAAAATCAGTAAGGGTAGTTTGATTTAAAGTTGAAAGAGAAATATGCTGTCTCCTTCACATTTGAAGTATATAACTTTAAAAGAAGAAAGGAATCAATGCTGGTCAGAGAAATGTCCTTGGGTGTCCATTGCAATATTTAAACCATTTATTAAAAAAAAAAACAAAACCTTTTATGTGCCAGATTCACATCGTCCAGCGGTTTATGAGCTATCCTGACGTGCAATATTCTGCTTAACTTGGGAAGAGCCAGAGCAAGTCAGGTGCTTGCTCTTAAGCATCTCCATGAAAATGATGCCTAAATTGTAACATCTACCTTCTCTTTCATTTTTCTAATCACCTAAAAAACACGTTTAGCTCAATGTTCTGTTTAGTTTAGTTTCACTGCTGGGATGGCAGCAGCATGTACAAGAAATACCATGGAAAAACCGCCTGAAATCAAAACATAACAAAGATATCACCAATTAAAGTTACAGATGCATATCACTCATTGAACAGAATATGAAAAGCCAAACAAAACACTTATACAAACAAATTTAAACCTTAAGTAAAAAAGAACAACCTACAACAATAGGTTTTATTGCAGGTATTGAAGGTAATTTAATGTTAGCAAACTTATTTATAAATGTGTAATAAAATATAATATTTGAATAGATTAAATTTAAAAATCCAAATGATAATCTCAGTAGGTACCCCTGTCCCAAAGTATTTTGATAAAATCCAATAATAACTTCAAATATTATCCCAAATCCCAAAATAAAACCATAAAAAGATTATAGTAATTCTTTTAATTTAAAAAGTATCCATTTCAAGCTATCAAACAAAATACTTAATGGTGAAACATCAGAAGTACACCCAGTAAACTGAGACATAACAAAAACAAACAGGATATCTTCTATTATCACTCTTAAGTAATATTAATTTCAAGTAATCTATCTGACCAATGTGAAATAGTTAAAAGAAATTAATATTATAAAGAAAAGTGATAAATTATCATTTCCATTTTTCACCCAGAAAATGTACATAATCTACTGAAAAGTGTTAGAACTGATAGAGTTGAGTAAAATAGCATAAAAGATAAAAACAAATACTTCTAGATATTAAAATAAGCAATAAGAAAACATAATAAAAATTTTCTTTGTTAATAGCAAAAGGAATCAAAAACACCACATACTAATAACACACACACATATGAGGAATAATAATATTGAAAAATTTCTCTGATTTATAGAAAAAAACAAGTATTTAAAAGGGAACATTAAATATACATGTACTCAATTTTTCAAATTATCTTCCATGTAATTTTAATAAAAAGTTTTTTTTTAAATATCGGGAGGAGTGTTACAATATAGGAGGGGATGGAGACAAATGTTTGCAGTGTGTGGACAAGAATAAACTGGTAAAAATACCAAAGAATATACTAAAGGGGGTTATGGACAAATATGCTTTTCAGATATTGAACCATATTATTAAATCTTTAATCAAGTACCACTGTAATAGATCTCCTCCCCAATGTAATTTCATTCAATATATGACATATCTTCAATCAATGGGCAAGGCACTGATTA
Organism: Avahi laniger; assembly: GCA_963575035.1. Taxonomy (NCBI): domain Eukaryota; kingdom Metazoa; phylum Chordata; class Mammalia; order Primates; family Indriidae; genus Avahi; species Avahi laniger. The sequence continues at coordinate 44,464 of CAUYSK010062552.1, forward strand.
ATTAATAAATGGAATTAGAATCATGAGCTAGCAACATAAGAACAAAACGACTCTCATGTCATATCATTTAGCAAATCAAATTCCAAATAGATTGAAGAGCTAAATATCTTTAAACCCCATAGAAACATCTGGGGCAAAGCAGAATTAAATACGTATCAAAACTCTGGAAAGAGAGCAAGCCAAGCTTTGAAGCAATAGAAGAAACACTGAGGAAAAGATAAATACATCTTTTGCAATTTTAAAAGGGAACAAAATCAAAATTAAAGGCCAAATGATATACTGAAGAAATAGTAGCTGAAAATATTTTAAAAAGTAAAATTTTACTGTGCAAAGAGTTTACATGGCTTGATAAGACTACAAAATTAAATGAGCAAAAGACTTAAAGAGATAATTTACAAAGTAAAAATATGATTAATAAACAATCCACTAATAAACCAAGAAATGCAAAATACAGTTATAACTTTTTTTGCCTCTCATACTTGCAAAGATTTGTGGCATTTATCAAATACCTTAAAAGGATCACTAATTTCACTTCTAGGTTATCTGTTCTAAAAAAAATGACAAACATTTGAGGCCAGAAGTTCGAGACATGCCTGGGCAACATAGCAACAACCTGTCTCTACGAAAATAAAAAAATTAGCCAGATATGGTGGTATGCGCCTGTAGTCTCAGCTAAATTTGGAAGGACGAGGCAGGAGGATCGCCTGAGTCCAAGAGGTGGAGGCTGCAAGGAGCTAGGATCCAGCCACTGCACTCCAGCCTGGGTTTCAGAGAGAGATCCCATGTTTAAAAATAAAAAAGCAAGAAAGAAAATGATATAGAAAAAGCAGTGCATAAAAGTGCTCGTGGCAATTACAATACTGAAAAAATAAAAACAAGCTAAACATTTAATAGAGAATTGGCTATATGGGATATTCTTCTTGAACTATTTATAATTATTAGAATTATGTATGTGATAATTTTGTAATAATATGTAAAAATGCTTATTACATTACTAAATGAAAAATACAAGTGTTATGGGTTAAACTGTGCCCCGATTCATATGTTAACGTAGTACACAGTACTTTGAAATGTGATGTTATTTAAATACAGGGTCTTTCAGAGGTAATCAAGTTAAAATGAGGTCATTAGCATGCATCCTAATCCAGCATGAGAAATTTGTTCACAGACATGCACACAGGGAGAACATCATCTGAACATGAAAACAGAGATCAGGGTGATGCATCTACATGCCAAGTAATGCCAAAGACTGCCAGCAAACCAGCAGAAGACAACCCTGCCAATACCTTGATTTTGAACTTCTAGCCTCCAGAACTGAGACAATAAATTTCTGTCTTTTAAGCTACCCAGTTTGTGGTACTTTGTAACAGCAGCCCTAACGAACTAACACAATAGAGTAGAAAAACTCTAGTAGCATACAACCTTGAAAAGTACCCTTTTTTAAAACAAATTTTTATTGATATATAATTCACATACCACACAATTCACTTATTTAAATTATAAAATTCAATTATTTGGGTTATTGGTATATTATAGTATTAATTTTTTTAAGTAGTAAAATATATAACAAAACTTTCCATTTTAACCATTTTAAGTGTAAAATTAAATGGTATTAATTACATTTGCAATATTGTATAATATCACTACTAAGTATTTCCAAAACTTTTTCATTATCCCAAAGAAAAATTCTATAATCATTAAGAATTTATTCCCTATTCCTCCTTACCCAGACTCTGGCAACCTCAATTCTACTTTCTGTTTCTATTTATTTGCCTATTCTAAATATTTCCTTTAAGTAGAATCATACAATATTTGTCTTTTTGTATCTGGCTTCTTTTACTTGGCATAATGTTTTCAAGATTCAGCCATATTGTAGCATGTATCAGAATTTCATTCCTTTTTATAGCTGGATGATATTCCCTTATACGTATATACCATATTTTGTTTATCCATCTGTTGATATGGACACGGGTTGTTCCGACCTTTTGGCTATTGTAATAATGCTTCAATAAACACTAGTGTAAAGTATCTATTAGATTCCCTGCCTTTAAATATTTGGTATATACATAGCAGTGGAACTGCTGGATCACGTGGCAGTTCTACATTTACCTTTTTGAGGATCACCAAATTGTTTACCAAAGTGGCTGAATCATTTTATGTTCCCATCAGCAATGTATGAGGGTTCCAATTCTCTACCTTCTTGCCAAAGCTCATTTTCTGTTTCTTTCTTTCCTTTTAACTTTAGCTATCTTAGTAGGTCTGAAGTAGTATCTCATTTTGCCTTTAATTTGAACTAATAAGGTTGAGCATCTTTCATGTGCTTATTGGTCATTTGTATATCTTCTCTGGAGAAATGTCTATTCAAGTCCTTTGCCCATTTTTTGATTGGGTTGTCTTTTTGTTGTGTTGTAGGAGTTCTTTATATTATCTGAATATTAAATATGTTATTTAATGAAAAATATTAGATTTAATAAATATCTGGTTATCAGATATTTGATTTACAAATATTTTCTTACATTCCTTAGGTTGTCTTTTCATTTTCTTGATAATGTCCTTTGATGCAATGCACACAAGTTTTATTTTGATAAAGCCCAACTTATCTATATTTTCTCTTGTTGCTTATGCTTTCAGTGTCATTTCTAAGAATCCATTGACAAATCCAATGTCTTGTGACAGTTTTATAGTTATAGTTCTAAGATTTACGTTGTTGATCCATTTTGAGTTACTTTTTGTATCTGGTATGAAGTTGGTGACCAATTTCATTTTTTTGCATGTGGATATCAAGTTGTCCCAGCACATCTATTAAAGAGACTGTTCTTTCCCCAAATGGATTTAGTACATTTGTCAAAAATCAACTGGCCATAGATACGTGCATTTATTTCTGGACTCTTAATTATATCCCATTGGTCTATGTGTCTATCCTTATAACAGTGCCACACCATTTTGATTACTGTGACTTTGTATTAAGTTCTGAAATCAAGAAGTATGAATCCTCCAACTTTGACTATTTTCAAGATTGTTTTAGTTGTTCAGGTCACTTGAAATTCTGTATGAATTTAAGGATTGGATTTTCCATTTCTGCAAAAAAAAAAGGCTATTGAAACTTTGACAGGAAATGAGTTAATCTGTACATCACTTTGGGTAATACTAGCATCTTAAAAATATTAAATATTCCTATACATAAACATGAGATGTCTTTCCATTTATTTAGGTCTTCTTTAATACATTTCAACATGTTTTGTATGTCATTTTTAGTGCATGAGTCTTTAACTTTCTTGGTTAAATTTGTTCCAAGGTATTTTATTCTTTTAGATGCAACTGTAAATGGAATTGCTTTCTTATCTTCCTTTGCAGATTGTTCATTGCTGGCTTTTAGAAACACAACTGATTTTTGTGTGCTTATCTTGTACCCTGCAATTTTCGTGAATTTGTTTATAAGCTCTAGGACCTTCCTTATGGATTCTTTGAGGTTTTCTACATATAGGATCATGTCATCCATGAATAGACATAATTTTACTTCTTCCTTTGCAATTTGGATGTCTTTTATTTCTTCTTCTTGTGTAATTCCTCTGGCTAGAATCTCCAGTAATGTTCAATACCAATGGTGAAGAAAATGGGTATCCTTGACTCATTCCTGATCTGAAGGGGAAAGCTCGCAGCTTTTCACCATTGAGTATGATGTTATTTTATCATGTTGAGAATATGCCCTTCTATTTCTAGTTTTCTGAGAGTATCATGAAAGAATGTTAGATTCTGTCAAATGGCTTTCATGCAACAATTAAGATGATCATGTAGTTTTTTTCCTTTGGCTCTATTAATGTGATGTATTACACTGATTGATTTTCTTATGTTTAGACACTGGTATACACCCCACTTGGTCATGGTATATAATCCTTGTAAAATGGTTTTGGATTTATTAATATTTTGTTTGGGTATTTGTGCACTTATAATTTATAAAGAATGCAGGTCTGCAATTTTCTTGTGATGTTTTTATCTGGCTTTGGTATTCAGGGTAATGCTGGCCTCACAGAATGAGTTAGGAAGTATTCCCTCCTCTTCTATTTTTGGAAGAGTTTGAGAAAGATTGGTGTTAATTTTTCTTTCAATGTTTGGTTCAATTCAACAGTGAAGCAGCCTGTTTCTGAACGTTTCTTTACTGGAATGTTTTCATTACTGATTCAATGTATTTGTTATTAGTCTGTGGAGATTTTCTATTTTGTCTGGCTGGAGTCACTTCAGGTTTGCTTCTAGGAATTTGTCCATTTCATCTAAGTTATCTACTTTGTTGGCATACAATTGTACATAGTATCCCTCTTATAATTCTTTTGCTTTCTGTTGATCAGTAACAAAGTATCCACTTTCATTTTGGATTGTAGTCATTTGCATCTTCTCTCTCTCTCGTCTAACTATATGTTTGTCAATTTAATCTTCTCAAAGAACTAATTTTTATTTTTGTTGATTCTATTATTTTTCTACTCTCTATTTTATTTATCTCTGCTCTAATCTTTATTATCTCCTTCTTTATGCTATCTTTGGGTTTACCTTACTTTTCCTTTTCTAGTTCCTTAGGTGTATACAGTCTGGTTATTGACTTGAGATCTTTCTTCCTTTTCAATATAGGCATTTGCAGCTATAAATTTTCCTCTGAAGACTGCAGACTGCCTTTATGCATCCCATAAGTTTTGGTATATTGTGTTTTCATTTTCATTCATCTCTAACTATTTTCTAATTTCCCTTGTGATTTCTTCTTTGATGGTTGTTTTAAAGCCTATTGACTAATTTCCACATATTTTTTAATGTTCCTGTTTTTCTTCTGCTATGGATTCCTAGCTCCATTCCACTGTGGCGGGAAAAGATATTTCATATGATTTCAATCTTTTTACATGTACCAAGACTTGTTTCATGGCCTAACATATGGTCTGTCCTGGAGAATTTGCCATGTGTACATAAAAAGAATGTGTATTCTGCTATTGTTGGGTAGAAAGTTCTATATGCAGATGCCCCAAGACATCCCTAGGGGAAGTTCAGTACCCCCCTTGGATACCAAAATCTACATATGTTCAAGTCCCTTATATAAAATGGTATATTATTTGCATAAAACCTATGCATATCCTCCCATACACTTCAAATCTTCTCTAGATTACAGTCATGTGTCATTTAGTGACGGGCATATGTTCTAAAAAATCTGTCAATAGGTGATTTTGTCCTTGTGAGAACAACGTGCAGAGCCTCCTACACATCTTACATCCCATTGCTCCTCGGCTATAAACCTGCATGGCATGTTACTGTACTGAATACTGTGGGCAACTGTAAAACAATGGTGAGTATTTGTATATCTAAACATAGTAAAGGAACAGTAAAAATATGGTATAAATAATTAAAAATGGTACACCTGTGTGGGGCATTTACCATGAATGGAGCTTGTAGAACTAGAAGTTGCTCTGGGTGAGTCAGTGAGTGAATGTGAAGGCCTAGGACATTATTGTACACTACTGTAGACTTTGTACAACATTATACACTTAGACTACACTAAAATTATTTTTAAAAAATTCTTTATTTAATAATAAATTAACCTTAGCTTACTGTAACTTTTTTACTTTATAAACTTTTAATTTCTTTTTAATTCCTTTGTAATAACACTTAGCTTAAAACACATATTTTACAGCTGTATAAAAATATTTTCTTTCTTTATATCCATATTCTATAAGCTTTTTCCCATTCTTTTTTTTTTTTTTTTTTACTTTTTAAATGTTTTTGTTAAAAACTAAGACATAAACACACATATTAGCCTAAGCCTACACAGGGTCAGGATCATCAAGATGTCACTAGGTGGCAGGAATTTTTCAGCTCCATTATACTCTTACAGGATCACCATAATATATGCAGTCCGTGGTTTACCAAAATGTTGTCATGTGACTCATGACTATACTTACAATATTGAACATGTACATGCTCTATAGTTGTTATATTGTATTGTTTTGACAAGAAAAGAAAATTTGCACGTTTGGTACAGACACAATCACCCATTTTTTCCCCCCAAATATTTCTGATCCATGGTTGGTTGAATCCACAGATGTGGAAACCATGGAAATGGAGGGCTGATTATCTATCTATCTATCTATCTATCTATCCATCCATTAGGTCTAGTTAGTTATAGTATTGTTCAAGACCTCAATATCTTTATTGATCTTCTGTCTGTACAGTCTGTCCATTATTGGAAGTGGGATATTAAAATCTCTAATCTTATTGTTTGTAGGGCTATCTATTTCTCCTTTTAAGTCTGTTAAAAAGTGTTCTTAATAAAGAGAAGGTTCTTACAATCTTTAAAAGGGCTAAAATATGTTTAAATTTTATATGTGTATATCTCTTGACCAAGACATCCCACTTTAGGAAATATGCCAAGGAAACCAAAGTGTGGTGATAATCACACATAATATTTATTGAGCCTCTACTATGTGCCAGGCCCTGGTCTAAGCATTTTAAATGCATTAACTTATTTACTGGGTAAATATGTTACTATTTTGAATTTATAAATGACACAGAGATGAGTGTTTGACAGAGAGGTAAATATATGTGATTCAGAGTGTTCAACGCAGCAGTGTTTACTATAAAAAAAACAAACAAACAAACAATAAACTACTAGTAGAACGTGGCACTGAGAGTTAGAAAACCTGGGTTTAAATTGTACTCTATCACTTATGTAAAAGTGAGACTCCTCTGGGTCTCAGTATCCTCGAATAAAAAGAATGTCTAAGATTTCTTCCAGTTTTCACTTTATGATTCTTATTATCCAAAGCACTTAGAATTGTGCTGGAAACAAAGCAAGCCCTGACTGAAAAGTATTTGAGACAGTGACGTAATGACTTCTATACACTAATCCTGCTCTAGAGGTCTAAATGTATATAGAAGACACATTTCTACTTTGTAAGCTAATGAAGACTGCACATTCATGATGAACCAAAACAAGCAAACTCCCAAAACAAAAACAAGAAATAAAATCTAGAGCTTATATTTCTATTTATAGCAGAAGAATTATTTGTAATCACAGAAATTAAACTGTAAGAGAAAAAGTAAGTTCTGACCAGCTCTACCATATGATTCATTCATTGATTTAACACATTTGTTAAACAAATATTAAATATCTGGACCTTTGCCAGAGTCAGGTTAATAATGCATCTACGTTTTCAATAAGCTAGGTAACAGTGAAGGTGGGGATATAGATTTCCAAATGAATAATTACAATAGAGCTATGCTACAGTTATTAACACAATTCTAAAAGACTACAGAAGGAGAATCTAGACTTTCTCAGATAACATTCATGTTGATTCTTTTATATTCTGGATTAATAAGACAATAGACTAGGCATGGTTCTGCAAGGAGTAGGTAAAATTGGGGCTGACAGGCAAAGCAGAACAAACAGGATGGACAAAGTTCAGAGTCAAAGAAGGGCAGACACTATATTCAGACTATTATTAATATTTAATGCTGTGAAAATATGACATCAATTTAATCTTAATTCACTCACTGAGACATACATAATATTATTATATTAATAGTTACTGAGCACTTACAATATGTCAGCTTACAAATGTATGTATGTTCTCCTGATATGAAATAGTTTTACAGATGAGAAAATTAAGGTATAAAGAAGGCAAATGTTTGCCCAGTGTTATACAGCTAGTAACTGGTGAAGTGAGAAATTAATACTAGGTAGTCTAACTCTAGAGATGACACAAGGATTTCCCTTGCAAAGCAACTTTTGCTGAAATGTATTATCCCATGCCCATTATCATCTCATCACAAATAACACAAGTGTCTGCAAAACTATCCCTGAGTCATTTACAAGATATATAGAGGGTCTAGATATCTAACCATGACTATCATGCAGATTACCAGTACATCTTGTTCAGGTAGGCAATCCTTCACAAATATTCTAACTCCTTCCTGATACCTATTCCCCACCAAACATAGTCTTTCCTTTTCTTCAGCATGATTAGGAATTCTATATCAGATTCCTACTGGTAAGAGTGAGAATTAAAAATACTAGGTTTGAAGGGCAGCTAGTTCACTCTACATCAAATAGAGTACATAAGCTAACATTCCTATCAAGCCTAAAGAGAAGAAAATTGATTAGGCTTCATAAAGATGAAATTAAAAGATACCTTAAGTCCCTCCAATTCATTTTCCAGTTGCTTAGAATAGTGCTCACTCTGTTCACGCAGTTTCCTGTCTTTAGATGCTTCAGCAGCTAGAGCTTCTGTATGAACTTCCAGCTTTAAAATAAAATGAAAAAAGCAGATTTCATGGTTATAATTTTTTCAAATGAAACATTTTTATCCATGCAAATTTACCTTGTAATAGGAAGATAACTCAAATGTTGAAATTCACATTAAATAATAATATCAAACTATAAAAATAACTTTTTTTTAAAAAATTAGAGAAAAAATTACATATTGTTTCACTAGTCTCAAAAAGCAGCTTTAATCACTATCCCATGGGCACTATAAAATTTGCCTGACTACTAACCTCTTTTTTGGCTCTTTCTGTTCTGCGCAGTTCTTGCCTTAAGCTTTCAACTTTTTGCATCACCAGGTCCACCTCTTCTTCCTTATCTCGGACATGGCGAGCAAGTTTCTGTTTTTGGGTGTGCAATTCTGTTAGTCGCTCATTGATCTCCATGAATTCCTGCATGGCCAGTTTCCTCTGACAGTGTGCGTCTTTCAGTTCTTTGGATTGGTTTTTTAATCGCTCACTAGCCTGGACTAGTTCCTACAGTTTTGTAAAAAGAATATAAGTTACCAATTCTGCAACCTAGAGACCAAATCTGGCCACCAAAGTAGCTATTAAGTCAAGAAGAGCCAAAATTATTCACCTCAGGACAAAATTATAAGAAATGAACTACTTCTGAACAGATATTAAGGGCATGGTGCCCTATTTATAGTCTCAATTCCTTATGCTAACATGATAATGCAATGGAGCTGCTGATTTAACCTTACAGTACCTTAGTTTCCACAAATGAGTAAAGAATATAGGAATATAAGATGTGATAGTCAAAATAAAGATTTTGTGAAATTTAATAAATACTTGTGAGGTTTTTTGTTTTTTTTTTAAACACGAAAGACTACAAATGATTAAAAACACAAAACAAAACAAACTTGGGTTGCAGGGTTGCCCTTGATGGGGAAACTAAGCCTTAAGCCAGAAGCAACGAGAAAAAAACAAACCTGAGACTCCCAGCCTAAAGTGAGAAACTTAGAAGAGGGGCTAAAGTAGACAGGTCAGTACAGCTACCTGCCTCCCAGCAAAAGGAAATGCAAATCTTCTTGATGGGGGGGACCTCGATGAAGTCTGAATTTTTCACATATTAAAAGCAAACAAGTACGAGCTTACAACCACAGATTCCCAAATGCCCAAAGAACAAACTACCATAAACAAACAACAGAAACAATAAATGATAAAAATAAACAGCAAAGGTATTTGGATATTAGAATCATTAGATATCAACATAAAATTGCTATATATGAAATGCTTGAAGAATATAAAAAGAAACCATAAAAAAGGGAAAATGACAAAACACTATTAAAAATGACCAAGCAGATTTACAGAAGAACTTTATAGAACATTTAGAAATGAAAAAAAAAATGTGTTAAAACTAAAGACATGGATCTACCAATTTAGGAAGCTCTACATTTATGAAGCAAGAAAAATAAAAAGAAACCTAAACCCAGAAATGTTCAAAAAATGAAACTGGGTAATATGAAAGAGAAATAAAAGACCCTAAAGGAAATCAGATGGCGGAAAAAAAAGCAAATCACCTATTCCCCATCCTAAAAATAAAATTTAAAAAAAAGAAAGAAAAATAATCAGAAATAATGAGAGCAGACACTACAGAAATAATGATAGACATAGAAACAGGGGGAAATATTTTCAAAGACATGAGAAAATAATGAAAATTATATACCAAGAAAATTTAATTTTCAAGTATGAGGCTTCATGTAAATGAAAAGTGACAGAGCTCACCACAATCAGATTTGCACTAAAGAAACTTCTAAAGCTTTATTTTAGGGGGATAAAAGTGATTTTAGAAGGAAGGTCTATTGCAAGAGAAATGAAGAGCTAAGAAATTGGTAAACACAAATGTGAACTAAAAACAAACATGTATTTAAGAATATATTATATTATGTTGAATTTGTACAGTAAACAAGAGAGATGTAGTAACTAAAACTTGGTCAATAACAGCACATAAGTTGGAAGAGGTAATACAGGTTAAGTATTCTTAATCTGAAAATCTGAAATCTGAAATTTTCCAAAATCCAAAACTTTTCAAGCACTGCCATGATACTCAAAGGAAATGTTCATTGGAGCACTTCAGATTTCGAATTTTCAGATTAGAGATATTCAACTGATATAATGCAAATATTCTAAAATCCAAAAAAATGTGAAATCCAAAACACTTTTAGTTCTAAGCATTTCAGATAAGGGATACTCAACCTATAGAATTAAAGTTTCTTAAGTTGTTTAGGGGGAAATAGTTTAAGATATTGATTTAGACTTTGTTAATAAGCATGGTAAAATTCAAGAGTAACTACCAAAAGACTAGAAAGAGTAAAAAGTAAAATGCGAAAAAACAGACAAATAAAAATATCAATTAAAAAGTTAAGTGATTTTGCAAAATGAAAAGAGTTCTGGAGATTGGTCACACAACATACTTGACACTACTGAACTATGTACTTTAAAATGTTTAAGATGTTAAATTTTATGTTATATGTATTTTACCACAATTAAACATTTTTAAAAGGTAAGAAAAAAAGACAAAAAGCACAGAAAAAGCATGACAAACAGCAAAAAATAAAGTGGTAGAAATATGTCCACATTAACTTAGTAATCAAAATAAATATAAAAGGGGCTAAGCTCACCAGTTAAAGGCAGTTTTTTATACCAGATTAAGAAATGAAATCTATACTTTACTAGAAAAAGCACTATTAAGGACAGAAAATATCACTATGCAATGATAAAATACAATATCCTAGGAAGAAATATCATTCTAAACTTTTGTGCATTCTATAAGATAGTCTCAAATATGTTAAAAAGATATTGCTAGAACTTCAGAGAAAAATTGGTAAATACATCATCATAGTGAAAATTTTCAATTTTCTTAGTCATTAATAGATAAACTAGTCAGATAAGAAATAGTGAACATAAAGATTTTAAAAGCTCAATTAACAAGCTTCATATATTGAAGCTTATACCTTGCATTAGGAATACACAGTATTTTCAAGAATATACACTGAACATTTAAAAAATGGAATAGGGTAGGCCACAAAGCAAGTCTCAGTAGAACTCAAAGAACAGATATCATTATAGATCAAGTTCTTTAATAACATTTCAATTAAATTAGAAATCAACAATAGAAAGATAAAACTTCATATACTGCAAATTTAAAAACAAATAACTGGATCAATGAGAAAAATCATAAGGGATATTAAAATATTTAGATCAAAAAATTAAAAATACAAAACCAAAATGTTGGGTATATACTAAAATTTGGAGATGTAGTAAAAGCTGTACTTAGGGAGAAACTTACAGCCTGAAATACTTATACAAAAAAGAAAAAAAAGATGGCCGGGTGCAGTGGCACATGCCTGTAATCCCAACACTTTGGAAAGCCAAGGGGGGAAGATCACTTGAGGTCTGGAGTTCAAGACCAGCCTGGGCAACATAACAAGACCCCCATCTCTACAAAATTGAAAAAGTTAGCTGGGCATGGTGGTGTGCACCTATGGTCCCAACTACTTGGGAGGCTAAGGGAGGATGATCATTTGAGCCCAGGAGTTAGAGGCTGCAGTGAGCCATGACTGGGCCACTGCACTCTAGGCCTGGGTGACAGAGCAAGATCCTGTCTTCGAAGAAGGGGAAGAGGAAGGGAAAGTTGAAATTTAATGAGATCGAATTTCATTCAGAAGTTAGAGATAGAACAAAACACAGTAACCCTCTCCCCCCTCAATATAAGGAAGAAGATAATAAAGATAACAGCAAAAATCACTGAAATAGAAATGAGAGAATAATAAGGATCAACAAAAGCAAAAGTTGGTTCTTTGAGACAATAATAAAATAGACATCCGGTGAGATGAATCAAGGGAACAAGCATGAAAGCACAAAGAAATAATATTAAGAAAGAAAAAGAGCCTGTAACAGTAAATCTAGAGGAGACCAAAAAAGATAATAAGAAAATACAATGAAGAACTCTATGGCAATAAATTTGTTAACTTACAAAACGAACAAATGCCTAGAAAAATACAATGTATCAAAATTGGTTTAAGAAGAAACAGGATACCTAAATAGTCCTCTAAGAATGAAAGTAACTAGACTAATAGTTAACAAAATCTCCCCATCCTCCTAGAGGTGGGGGAGAACCTTCAGACCCAGACGGTTTTACAGGGTCAGTCCTCCAATGTTTTCAGGAACAGAGCATTCGTCTTACGTAGTCTTTTTAAGAGAGAAGAAGCAGCAGCAATGCTAATGGACTCATTCTGTGAGAGCCGTATAATTTTGAGATAAAAAGAAAGGTAAAAAAATAAATTATAAGCTAATCTCACTAATAAAAATAAAGGTAGAAATTCTAAAAAAAAAAAAAAATTAGTAAATCAGTTCCAGTGACGTATAAAGTGGACATGCATGAACTCTGGAGCCAAACTCCTTGTGTTGAAATTTCAACTTCCTCACTTTCTATGTCTATGATTTTGAGCAAGTGTACTTAACTTCTTGGTGCTCAATCTCACCATTTGTAAAATGAGAATAATAATAATAGCTAAACTCAGGGGGCTATGATGAAGATTAATCTAATATATGTAAAGCACTTAGAAAAGTACTATTAGAACCATATCTGCTACATAAATGTTACTTATATAATCATATTATTACTTAGAAGATAATATATGAGAAATGCAGGCTTAACTCAGAAACGTTAATAGTGATTTAATATTACAAAATATCTATAAATGTAATTCACTACATGCACTTATTAAAGAATCACACAGTCATATCAATAGAGTACAGAAAAGCATACTTAATAAATTCAATATCCATTCTTAATAGAAAACAATAAACAAAGCAGGAATAGAAGGCAACTTCCCTAAGCTGATAAAAAGTATTTACTAAAAACTTACAGCAAACATTGTTAGTGGTAAAATTATTAGAGGCATTTTCTTTAAAATCAGGAACAAGATAGGGATGCCTGCTATTACCACTTTTATTCAATATTGTACTGAGGTTCTAGCTAATACAGTAAAACAAAGAAAGAAAGAAAAGTCCTGAAAATCTAAAGGGAAGAAACAAACTCGTTATTTGCAGAAAACCTCAAAGAATCTAAAATATATCCCATTATAATTAACAAGAGATTTTAGCAATGTTCCTAGAACAAAACAGATATAGAAAAATCAGTAAGAAAACATAATTTTAAAGATACTTAAAATGTTAAAAATAGAATAAATTTAAGGAAAGGCAAATGACACCTTTATGAAATTTTATGGAAGAACATTAAACATAGAGAGATATGTTTGTGGATAAAAAGACTGTGGGGCTGCAGAGAAACTATTTATGTTTTTGTACAGTTAGGCCCTTATGAACAAATTTCACTGATACCTGGGTTAAATGTAAGTCTTGGAAAGTAATTTATGATTAAATTGTACAGTAAGAAAACTGAGAGGTTTACCTTCTGGAGGTAGTATGTTTACATTTCAAGATCGGGTTGGAGAGAGGAAGAGTCTAGACCAAAGGGACTTCCTCTTTTAGAGCAGGAGACACTGGGCTTATCTTTCCACTGGAGTCATTTATTTGTATTTCAAAGGGTTAGAGAAAGAACTCAAGATCCTTCTCTTTAGATTTTCAAGGCGACTCTCTCAGATAGGGTAGCAGGAAGAAGGAAGCAGTTGACTCTTTCCTCTATATAGACAGTTGGATAAATTTTGGGGGGGTTCCTTGTTTACAATACAGACTTCTTATGTGTAGGGTTTTATCCAGGGCTTCACCCTGGAGGTAAGAATTGGTGCACAGAGAACCTATGTGGTTATTATTTGCTGTATGTAAATAATAATAACCTGACCTGCTCTTGAAATCCATAAGTGCACTGAGAATAATAAATATGGAACGTAAGAACTTAAAGACTCAATATTATAATGATGTATATTCTCCCAATATTAATCTATAGATTCAATGAAATTTCAACCAGAATTCCATCATAGTTTTCGAGGAACAATCGAGATGCAGACCTGTGCATATGTGGAAATTTGATATATGACACAGGTGAGACTGCACATCACTGGAGAAAGAGAGTTTATTTAGTAAATGAACAACTGGTAAGCCTTATGGAAAAAGTGAAATTGGATCCTTATCTCACATGATACATAAAAATGAATTTCTGGTAGAGTAAATACATAAATATAAAACTCAAATTTTAAAACTTCAAGATAAAAATTTAGGAGTATTTTTTTTAATCTCAGATTTCTTATACAATACAGCAATCGCATTAACCATAAAAATACTGATAAATCTGACTACATTAAATCTAAGAACTTTCATTTATCAAGATTCCATAAAGAAAGTAAAAAGACAAGAGATATATGTAACATACATAATTGACAAAAGATTAGAATGCCCAAATATTTTGAAGAATTCTTACAAATCAAGTCAAACAACCTAACAGAAAAATGTTGGAAGGATATTAAGAGGCATTTCACAGAAAAAGAAATACAAATGATAAATAGACATACGTAAAGATATGACCTCATCAGTAATTAGAGAAATACAAATTAAGATCACAATAAAACATCCTTTTACACCTAAAATCTCACCTAAAGTTTAGACTAGATTGGCCAAAAGTAATAAATCATGCAATATGAAGTATTGTAGAACACAGAAACTCCTATACATTACTGGTGGAAATGTAAATTGGTACACTTTACATTTGGAAAACAATTTGGTATTATCATAAAAAATTGGACTACTTGGTAACCCAATTAAAAAATGGACAAAGGACCTGAACGGACATTTCTCTAATTCGTCTACAAAGGGCCAACAGGTATATGAAAAGGTGCTCAACATCACTAACCATGAGAGAAATGAAAATCAAAACAATGAGATGTCATCTCATATATATTAGAATGGCTATTATTAAAAAATACAAACAATAACAAGTGTTGGCAAGGAATGCAGAGAAAAGGGAATTCCTTTCTACTGTTTGTAAGATATTAAGCAAATCACTTACAATTCTTTATTGGTATAATCTGTTTCTTTATAGCATTATCCTCTTATCAAAATATATGAAAAAGATTCTTAATATTAAAACTTATTGAAAATTAGCAAAGTACCTGTTCACTATAAATCTAGATATCAGGTTTTCATCCTTATTACGTTAACCAAATTTTGCTGAGTAATCCTACCAATAAATACAAAATAGAGAACACTAATATTACTATAATATTATTAAAGCAAATAGAACATCTGTTTTAAATGCCAACTATCATTAGATTGGCCATGAATTTAAATGGATCTTTATAAAACATTGCTTGAAAATGCCATAAGCAGAAAGTAAAAATGTACTAATCTAATTCAATTTAATCTTTAATAGCTTTCTCTTTTAATCCTTTCGATTAGCTTCATCAGCTAAAGGTTGTTTTATTTTTAATGACCTCCATTTTTTCCCTTGCAACAAGATTTATAAATCTTCCCAAGAAGGACTTTATTCTGTATTATTACTGCATTATATATTGTATCACTGAATACAGTTTATACTACACCATAAGTGCTGATCTTGTTTGAGTTGGCTCTCATTAGTACCAACGTTTTTTTTTGTTTGTTCATGAAAGCCACAGTGCTTAACAGCATGTGGTTCAAGTAAAGTATTTTCTAGTGTTTGAATATTATTTACCCTATTGGGCTGTGTTAGAGAGTCTTAATTATTAATAATTTTTTTCAACATTTATAATACTATTTAAGTGTTACACAAAGTTCTTACAAAAATGGTAACTTTAGCTTGTTTATCCATGTTGCTTTGAAAGATAAACTGACATTTTTTAAACATAATTAACTCACTGAAGAAATTTTATATTATAATCTTTTAATTATGTTTATATCAGGAAGTTATAATGAAACATGCCTGTATTTTACCTTTTTTTCTACAGAAGCTAAATAGATTCTACTATTCTCTTATTTCTCATGTTTCATTTTCAATAATATTCACTTTTAATCAAGTCCTTTGATTATTAACTTCCCAAAAGAACAAAGGATTCTGAACTTAAGAGCCTCAAGAATATAAAAATTAAAATTTTTAAATTACTAAATCAAATGACATCAACATTTTTTAAAGATAAAATATACTATATATTATTATAATTCATAAGGAATGCTTTCGGTATTCTAATTACACAAGAATGCTGAAAAGACTTTAACAATCTATTCATATATTTTTACCTTATTTAGATCTTCCCTTTCTTGTTGTAACGTTTTGATTTGTTTTTCACAAGCCTTGATTTGTCTAAAAGCATCATCTAGTTCTCGCCTCAGAGAATTAGCTTCTTCAAGCTGCCGTTCCAAATGACTTGATTCTAAAAACAAAAGATAATGTTTCTATTACTATTTGTAAAAAAGCTTATGATTGAATTCAAGGTTTAAAACAACTAAATTTTTTTTAAAAGAAGTATTATGAATTGATATTAGGGCTACTGACACCACATAACCAGTGTAACTCATGACAAATTAAATGCGTATCAGTTCACCGTAAAGATGGTAAATGGCATGTGCCAGTAGGAAGAGGTGAAAAACTTATGTACAGAAATGCCTTACATATCTATTAAGACAAAAAGACCATACTTCCAAAAATAGCACCTTTAGACCAATTAAAAACTTAAAACTAAAAAAGAACAAAACTAACCAAACAAAAAAAAACAAGTTTGTCTCTGTTTTTGGTAAACATCCTAGTGCTGAAGTTAGTCAAATTATTTTAAGATTGTTTTGCTTCTAATATTGTGGTTCCAGATAACCCAGCCTAGTTAATCCTGTTTATTTGAAGAATAAACTCTGATTTCTAAAAGTAAATATCTGAAAATCTCTTATCTAAATCAGCTCTTCCATTTTAATATGAAGAAACTCAGAGAGTTGAATCATTAGTCTAAGGTCACATTGCTAAATGAATACCGGAGCTAAGGCTAGAGACCAGGAAACCTTGCAATGACCTTGCCAACTTACAAAGTAATGTTATTAAATAATGTTTAAAATTATCAGATCAGAAGAGTTATTATGAAACAAAATAAAATTATGCTTAAACAAAATTTAATAAATTGATAGGAAATGTTCTTGGTATCAAAAGTAAACTAGCAACTGGGCACAGCAGCTCATGCCTGTAATCCCAGTGCTTTGGGAGGCTGAGACAAGAGGATCACTTGAAGCCAGGAGTTCGAGACCAGCCTAGGCAACATAGCAAGACCTTGTCTCTACAAAAAATTAAAAAATTAAAATGCCATAGTGGCGGGTTCCTGTAGACCCAGCTACTTGGGAGGTTGAGGCAGGAGGAACACTTGAGCCCAGGAGTTCAAGGCTGCAGTGAGCTATGACTGGGCCACTGCACTTCAGCCTGGAGAGTGAGATCCTGTCTCAAAAAAAAAAAAAAAAGTCAAATAGCAAATTAAAAGAACTGAAGTCAGTGAAAATAGAGAAATCTAAACACATTCCTTGATAGATCTGTTCTGGATATTTTCCATTCTTTACACCTTAATTACTCTAAGTGTCATCCCCATATAAGCAGCATCAGCATCTTCCAGGGACTGAGATATGCAGAATCTCAGGCCCCACCTCAGACCTAATGAATCAAAGTCTTTACAAGATTCTCAATGATTCATTTGTACATTAAAGGTGGGAGGAAGTATACAAAGTATTTCATATTGTTGAAATGAAGTAGTGTAAATAAAATGTTAGTAGTCCTACTGAGAAAAGCATTTCATCTGTGTGGACAATTCCTATAATCTAAAAATCATTCAAATGTCTTAGTGTATAATGTACTAAATGGTTCTAGATTCCATAAATAAAATAATTTACCAGTAACCAGTGCCATAAATTTCTAAATTTATTAAAAAGGTAGCTCTTTTGAAAATCTGGTTATATTTATGGCTGGTATAGTTTTTAACAACTTTTGAAGACTATATGCAAAGTAGTATTTAACTGGTTTTCATATTATCTTAATAGTATTATTTAATTAATGTTTTCCATGAAGAAAACAAAAGATCATAGATTTTTTAATCTTATGGATCACAGGGTGTTTACTCTTATATTCAGAAAATTGTATTTTATCATTTTCTCTAATTTAAGCATTTCACATGGGAATTTTTCTACTTAGACTAATTTTTTTCAAACATCATTAAATTATTTTTCTGTTACATTAAGTTTTTAACATAGTTCAGATTTCAACAATTTACTTTCAGGGAACAATTTACTTTTGTTATTTACAGTGATTAGGAGTCAAAATTTAGCATGTAAAGCAGCTGACTTCTGGCATTTCCTGGTTCACTTTAATAAAATTTTATGGCTAAGGAAAATCAATCTGAAGTAGTAAAATGGTACATTTAATAATCCCTCTGAGCACACTTACTTTCTTCCCTAACATGTTTAATTTTTTTTTTGGCAAATTGTTATTGACTTCTTTCAACTGCTCTTTGTTAGAAACAAAAAAATTTAGTATTTTATAAAATTTCTGCATGATATAAAGTTTGTAACAAACTGTACCAAACTGGATAATTTCAACAGCCTTTAAGGATATTTTATTGTATTATTTTAATATGGGTTCTCTTTTAGTTTCACCCCAGTCATTTCCCTTTGGCTGTTTTGCAATGGAATTGTTAAAAAGAGATATTATGTCAGATTTCCATGTTTTATACTTCAGACACTTTTAAAATGCTTAAAAAGCCCAAAATATTCATTTAAACAACAATCTATAATTATGAAAGTACAAAAAGAAATGTACTGGATTAAGAAGAGTTAGAAAAGACAAACCTATCTAATTTTTTTATAAAATCCTCCAATATGGAGAGAAGCATAGCACTTGTAATTTGGAAAACAGAATTCTGTATTCCCAAAAGAAAAAAAAAGCCCAAATCAAGAAAAATCTAGAATGCTTTGAACTTCGGTCAACTATTATAAAATAAGTAAGGCAGAGGAGCCTTTACTTTCACTACAATGAATAATAAATTTGACTACAACTTTGAAAGAAATCCTCAGAGACTATTAAAAATTTCACAGCACAATTTGCCATCACATTTAGATGAAGTTATTAAAGACTAGTTTTAGTGAACAAAGAGAAAAAGTTGTACTAGGAAAGTGGGTTAGTGTATAACAACTACGTGGTTCTTACGGTTGCTATTAGAACTATAAAATGCAATCTGTTAGTGATAAGGATTTAATGAAGGCATAATACATGCATATGTGGTAATTTTCTTGCCATTGTGTGGCATATAAAAGAAATATAAAATATGGTCTTGGTCTCAAAGGAGATAATCAAGTTTAGAAGACAAGAGTAACACTCTTAAAAATCATCAATAAAGCAGAAAATCAAATAAATTGTGTAGCAGGTTATATGTGCTATAGGAATTAAGAGGTCAAAAATGGCCTGATGAAAACAGTACTCAAAGTGGAACAGTAGTGAATTGGAAAGGGGCTAAGAACAGAGTCAGAGGGAGGTTAATAGAACAACCAAAGCATCGCCCTGATCCACAAAGAGCACAGTTCCATAGGGTTTCCATTATGTTCTTATTCCTAAAATAATTTATAACTTTCCTGAGATGCAAAGAGATTTTACTTCTAATCATGATGGGGGGAAAATAGGCTGCCTTATCACTGAGGAAGAAGTTTTGAGTTAGAGAGACAGAGACAGTATATGGAGACACAGATCACCAACCCCAAAGCAGTAAAAAAATAAGGATTTTAAAAGTACATTATACATTATAATAAATTTTTCATTTAGAGAACAAAAAAACCCATTATTCTCTCATATAAAATACTAAATGAGGTATGAATTTTTATTTTTGTCTGCAGATACTCAACAAATACATATTTAGGGTCTGTTATATAATACTGGCATTGAGCTTGGTACTAGGAATAGAGTAGAAAAACTCTGTTCCCAGTCTGTAGGAGCTCAAAGTATGGTGAAAAAAGCAGATATTAAAAAGAAGTTATAAATAATTATAAATTTGCTATATTTTTCTAGGAATTCTAAAATATTGGAAAACACTACTATTGGGAAATACAAAATATAAAATCATTAACGGTAGGTCTTTGTGTATACAAAGATCTTGCTCAAGAAGTATCTAGGGTCAGCCATGGTGGTTCAAGCCTGTAATTGAAAGACAGGAATTGACAGTAGGAGAACGTACTTTGTTTTGTGTGGAACAAAACTGGTTGAGATTAGAAAAATGTGTTCTCTTTGATTCTAACTAATGCCATTTGCTTCTGTGACCGTCCTTGCTTTTAGTTGTTTGTTAAATATAGGAGTAAGAGCAGGAGTGACTCCATGAAAAGCTGAATTTCCTGAAATAGGTCTAAGTTTCAGTTTCCCCGAAACCGAAAGGCGGACCAAAACTGGCGCCAGCGCGAAAATTGAAAATCCCGAGGCTTGGAGCCAACCAATCAGGAGCCGAAACAATCCGCCACTTTCAAAGGAACCAATGGACTAAGGGGGGAGGGGGGATGGTATGTCCAGCGTGTGGTGTGGAACCTGTTTGTCGTGTGCCACCGGTGTGTCGTGTGCAAAAGAAAGTATAAAAGCTTCACTT